>PVLC010002092.1:87615-106210 GCA_004027655.1 Graphiurus murinus
ATCCCAGCATTCGGGAGGCTGAGACCGGAGGATCCGGGTTCGCGGCCAGCCTCAGCTACCTAGTGAGGCACTCCGCAACTTAGTGAGACTCGGTTTCAAAATAAAGAATAAAAACTAGGGCTGGGGGTATAGCTCGGAGGTAGAATGCCTCTGAGTTCAATCCCCAGTACCGCAAAAAAAAAAAAAAAAAAAAAAAAAAGAACACTTACGAGGCAAACATGATTATCATCACTAGTTCATCAATGATAAAACTGAGGCCAAAAGAGGTCAGGTGATTGCTCAAGGTCACACAGCAAGGAGGTAGCAGAGATGTGATTTGAATCCAGGAAATACCTCCTGGAGGCTGCACCTAACTACGATACCTAACACTGCTGTACCTGTCAGGCTGCCTTGGGATGTAAATGAGTGTTACTGCCCAAGCATTCATTTAAACAATTTCTCATTCCCTATCATCTACTGGGAACAGAATCCACCCTCCTTCCACAGGCTGGGCTCACCTGCTAGTTTTACCCCTTTCCTGGACAATCGGGTTGTGCATGATGCCATCTCTTACTCCTTTAAGTCAGGACAAGGAGCCATCAGGTAAAGACATGGTGACTGCCTCAGTAACTGATACCATTGTCAGACAGGGCTCAGCCTTAGCTCCAATGCTCCAGAATCACCTCCCACTCTCAGCACCATGCCACCTTCACATTAGGTGGTCCCAGCAGGACAGGGATGTATAGGAGGAACCCAATCTGGAGCTGTACCCATTCACTGGGAGAAGTGGGAGAAGAGGGACAGGTGATAAGTCAATTGTTCCAACTACATTGACCCTATCTGGAGGACCAGCTGCAGAGGGGAGGACATCAGGAATATGAGCTTGAGAACAGATCCTGCTAGGAGATCTTAGTAAACTTCTTCTGTAGAGACTACAACCTGGCCCAGCAAGCAGGAGTCAGGAAGAGGAATCCCAGGGACAGCCAGCTACCACTAGAAGGCTCAGCCCCAGGGAGCACATGGCATATGGATGGGAAGTACAAATGGCTCCAGGGGCACAACTGAAATGCCAGCCTTTCCTGGCAGACATGAACCCCCTTTTCCCAGGAAAGGGGAAGACCTTGGCTCCCAGCTTTCTTTGCTATGAGGCTTCATCAGGCCTATGTGCTTCTTTCCCTCAGCAACAGCATCTCTTTGGCTTCTGCTATCCCAGATGACAGGAAGAGTGACAGTGCAGCAGACCTGGAAAAGACAAAGGCAGACCCCAAGGGGTAAGGCATGGGACAGACAGTGCAGAGGAGCTCGTGTGTGCATCATCCTTTGACTAGGAAAATGTGGCCGGCCAGGCCTGTGAACTGGCCTGAGGCATGCGGCAAGGGCAGAAGCCCTAGTTAGATCCCTCTGGCCTCCACCTCTGAGACCGAGGAGCTTTCCACTAAACCCTGTTTTTCCCAGCCAGGAAAGATCTATAATCAGAAAGAATCACCCTCTTTCAGTCAGCAACCACTGGGATGGCACCTACACAGACAAATCAGACCTAGCTCTGCTTTCAAGTAGCACTCAGGCTCGGGGGAGGATGGACAAAGCCTGTGTTGGACAACACATTAATGCTAACTAGGTAGTACTACTTGGCCTTTTGTCCCATCTCACAGGGTTACTGGGAAGACTGTAAAGCGCTGAAGCATAGTACACTGTAACCGTCAGTTATTGCTTTCACTCTGTTGATTGTCAATGCAATTTGTTTTTTTGTTGTGTTTTTTTTTTCTTTTTTTTTTGTTGTGGTACTGGGGATTGAACTCAGGGGCATTCTACCTCCGAGCTACACCCCCAGCCCTATTTTTCATTCTTTATTTTGAAACAGGGTCTCACTAAGTTGCGGAGTGACTCACTAGGTAGCTGAGGCTGGCCACGAACCCAGATCCTCCGGTCTCAGCCTCCCAAATGCTGGGATTACAAGTGTGCGCCAACACGCCCGGCTGTCAATGCAATTTGAAACAGAAACATAAAGCACATAAGGCCTCATACCTTACAGATCCACCCACTCCCTATATCATTTAAGTAAAAAAGCAACTGCAATGTGATGTGGAGATGCAAACATGCATTTATTTGGAGGGGGGAGTACTGGGGATTAAACCTAGGGGCATTCTACCTCCAAGCTACCCCCCAGCCCTATTTTATTTGAATTTTGAAACAGGGGTTCACTAGGTTGATGAGAGTCTCACTACTTGCTGAGGATGTCCTAGAACCTGTGATCCTCCTGTCTCAACCTCCCAAGTACTGAGATTACAAGTATGCGCCACCATGCCCAGTTTATGCATTCATTTTTAACCCTCAGCACACCAGGCTCCTTTTGGGCTTAAACCTTAAAATAAGATCCAATCTCTTTATCATGGTTGATGAGGACCCTGCTCCATTTACATCCCCCTCGTTGGTTAGGCTCCAGCTACCCTACACTTTGGCACATGCCAAGCACATTCACTCTTCCCAGTAAACCAGAAATGGATAAAATGGACAAGCACAGAAAGGTTACATGACTTATCCAAGGCCTTAGAAGTGGTAGAGATGAGTCCCAAAGAAGAGGCTCAAAGAAAAACCTCAGGAGAAACTACAAAAAACACTAGTTCATGAAATGTGTTTTGGAGTCTATTCTCAAGCCAGAACTAGTAATTTCCAACTGGTTGATGTGTAAAGCACTCTGTGGTTTCATCTGCTCTCCAACTCCCAGAAAAGATCAGATTGCTGATTATGCAACAAAACAGAGGAGGAAACTGAGGGTCACATTTCTGTGAGTAGCAGAGCTAGAAATAAAATCAAGATCTGGCCAACTCTAGAGACCAGGCTCAGAAGTACTTTCCTCTGATGTTTAAGTTTGCAAAATCAATACAAATTTTCTTGATGACAGTGTTTCCCAACTCCTGCTGCCCTTGAGAATCACGTGGGAAGAGTTAAAAAACAAAACACTTCCTGAGTCTCAGGTGGAGATTTGGATTTCATTTTTCATGGTTGTCCCTTTAAAATCTTCCCAGAGCCGGGCGTGGTGGTGCAGGCTTGTAATTCCAGTACTTGGGAGGCTAAGACTGGAGGATTGCAGGTTCGCAACCAGCCTCAGGTACTTAGGCCCTCTGTGATTTAGTGAGATGTTGTTTCAAAATAAATAAAAATAGGGCTGGGGGTGTGGCTCAGAGGTAGAATACCTCTGGGTTCAATCCCCAGTGGGGAAAAAAAAAGAAGAAGAAAAAGAAAAAGAAACTTCCCAGCTTCTTCTCTTCTCCAGTCTAAGTGGAGAACCGTTACGCTAGGGTAGTATGTTTAGAGACACTTTGTTGCTACAATTGAAGGTGGGAGGTATTACTGGCATCTAAAGGGTATAGACCAGCCGGGCGTGGTGGCGCACGCTTGTAATCCCCCCCAGCATTCGGGAGGCTGAGACCGGAGGATCCGGGTTCAAGGCCAGCCTCAGCTACCTAGTGAGGCACTCCGCAATTTAGTGAGACTCGGTTTCAAAATAAAAAATAGGGCTGGGGGTATAGCTCAGAGGTAGAACGCCCCTGAGTTCAATCCCCAGTACCGCAATAAATAAATAAATAAATAAATAAATAAATAAATAAATAATAAATAAATAAAATAAAATAAAGGGTATAGACCAGGTATGCTGCTAAACATCTTAGAGTGCACAGCACAATACACGTCCTCACAATACATACAACAGAATTATGTGGCCAGAAATGTTAATACTGCTGAGGCTGACAATACCTGCTGTAGTGCACTCATGGGTCTCTTTGGGAACACAGACTCAGGGTAGAAAAAAAACAAGAGTGGAACAGAGAAATACCCCTAGACCGCCAGCGACATGCGCAGCTGATGCAGAACGTGTGCGCCTGCGCATGTGCGAACTGGCCTCGAGGATTGGGGCGCGCCTGCGCCTTGGCGAGCTTGCGGTTGCCTTACCTGCGCCGTCGCGTGAGTGAGCAAGAGCGGTCCGCCTCTAGGACCGAGTGCGGCCGTCGTGAGTGCGCTTGTGCACGCCGCCATTTCCTGCCACTCTGGTTGCGCTGCCGGCCAGGAAGTGCGACCTGGCACTGGGCGAAATGGCCGCCTGGGGCGAGCTAGGTTTTAGCGGGACTTCTCTGGAGGCGTGCCCGAGCTAGCCTCCAGGTGGCGCGCAAAGATCACAAATGGACCCAGCTCCTTTCTGGGCCCCGCCCCGAGGGCCCTGGGTTGGGGAGGCCCTTCCCCCAGGCTATGGTGGCAAGCGGCGGCCGGAGGGCCTTGGTGGCCGTAGTCCCGGGAGCACGGTCCCCACAAGGAGCCACAGGAGCCCTAGCGTCGATCTCTGCTGGCCACTGCACAGTGCTCTTTGGAGCTGTCCAAGGGCAGGGAGTGTGGGTTGCGGGGAGGACAGCAGGACCCTCTGACCACTACTGGCCCTCGGGAAACCTGGGTTGCTGCGCTGTGGGAGCAAGCAGCAGGATGGAGTGGATACATCCTGCACAGCAGTGGGACAATACTTTTTCTCTTTTACAAAGTTATTTCAAGTGTTCCAAACTTTTAGAGACATTCCTGTGCTAACCTGGTCCTGCTCCATCACACATACAGAGAGACACACTATGGTATAGTGGGTTGGGACATGAAATTTGATGCTTGAGTTCAAACCCCAACTTTGTCACCTTACTAGCTCTGTGGCCTTGGGCATATGACTCACCTACTTTGTACCCTGGTTTCCTCACACAGAGAATAATGGTAATAATAACTCCTACCATATAAGGTTGTTGTAAGGATAAAATGGATTTGTACATGTAAAGCATGTAAGACATTTCTTGGCACAACTTGCTGTATAGATGTCACATTTCTTGGCATAAAATACTATACGAATGTCTTATGCTGGTTTTTTTGTTTGTTTGTTTGTTGTTGTTGTTGTTTTGCAGCACTGGGGATTGAACTCGGGCATTCTACCTCCGAGCTATACCCCCAGCCCTATTTTTTATTCTTTATTTGGAAACAGGGTTTCACTAAGTTGTGGAGTGCCTCACTAAGTAGCTAAGGCTGGCTTTGAACCCGGATCCTCCATCGCAGCCTCCCAAATGCTGGGATTACAAGTGTGCGCCACATGCCCGGCTTTATGCTGGTTTTATAAAATCTTCAAGCTAAATAAAGCATCTCCTTTAGTCAGAACAATTCAGTAATACTCAGAAAGCTGTATTCTTCTTCCCTCTACCAGCTTTATTGGCCTGGTTTCATTTGACAAGATACTGTATCCCATCTCCTTCCCACTACACTTTTGTTATCAGATTTTACATCTAGGACATATGCTGTTTTCCTCTTTGTTATTCTACAAACATGGGTTTTTGAGGTATATAGTCTGCAAGACAAGCAAGCTGACTTTAAGCACTTTTACTCACTGTTGACAACTGTCAACCAATAGAGGATTCTGTTGGAGGTAGTAAAAGAGTGAAAGAGGACGTTCTCTTTTGCATAAAGTGTGTGATTGTAGTTGGGCATGGTGGCACATGCCTGTAATCCCAGTACTGGGGAAGCTGAGACAGGAGGATCACAAGTTGCAGGCCAGCCTCAGCAACTTAGCAAGAGACCCTGTTTCAAAATAAAAAATAACCTGGGCATCATGGTGCACACTTGTAATTCTAGTACTTGGGAGGCTGAGGCATAAGGATCGCAGGTTCAAGACCAGCTTCAGCATCCTAGTGAGACCCTCAGCAACTTAGCAAGACCCTGTTTCAAAATAAAAAATAAAGTAGATCTGGGGATATATCTTGAAGGTAGAATAACCCTGGGTTCAATCCCCAGTACCAAAATAAAATAAAATAGAACTGGGAGTGTAGCTCAGAAGTAGAACACCCTTGGGTTCAATCCTCAGTATACACACACACACACACACACACACACACACACACACACACACACAAAAGTGATTGTGTCCGTATTTGGCAGTGGCTGTATTCGGCTACAGGATCTTTGATCCAATGATATCCAGAGGAAAAGGATTCAGAGAAACCAATTAATCAAAAATTTAAGGCCTAGCTGGCAGCCACCCTCAGTATCTCAGTATTACTTTGCCTATCTCCAACCACTTGATTTCCAGGCAGTTCCTTAGTGGCCTGGACAGAGTACCAGAAGATCTTTAGGATGATATGTTGTTCAGCAAGGCTTACTGTAAAGAATTTATCAAAATATCATTTTCATGACCTGGATGGGTTATAACTAAAATCATAGTAGCCCTGCTCCAAGACTGAGGATAAAGAAGGCTTATTCACCCATTTGTCCCTCTGTCACAGTGGACACCAAATTTCTCTTTGTGGAGAACATTGGCTTTATTCAACTTGGTGAGGACAACCTCTGTTACCATATTTCTTTTCTTTCTTTTTTTTTTTTTTTTTCAGTACTGGGGATTGAACCCAGGGGCATTCTACCTCCGAGCTACACCCCAGCCCCATTTTTCATTCTTTATTTTGAAACAGAGTGTCACTAAGTTGCGGAGGGCCTCACTAAGTATCTGAGGCTGGCTTCAAACCTGGAACCTCCGGTCTCAGCATCCCAAGTGCTAGGATTACAAGCAGGCACCACCACGCCCAGCTCTGTTACTATATTTATACAGAGGATTGCACCTCTGCCTGGTGCAACCTTAGGTGGCAATCAGTTTTTTGTTCCTGCTGGGGAATTTCAGTTTCTCCTCACCTGAGTCTAAAGAATTACATTGCTTCCAGGGCATGGTCTCTGAAAAACACAGCCACCATTCTCCATGTTATTTGCCTACCTAGTATAGGGTTAACTTCCATAAATAAAGATTCCCAGGGCTGGTGGTAGTTGGGAGTTTGTCCTTATCTCGGCGTAGCCCCCAGCAACTATTTGAGGCAGGCTGATGATGCTGAAAAGTTGAGTTCGGGGTGAGCTAAGATTGAGATGATGCTGAATGCTGGGTTCATGCTCTCAATAACTGAACACTGTCTTTTTTTCCTGGCCAAGTAGCACCTAGAAGTAGTGCCTTGTACCTTGGGTAGGAATGGTGATGGGCTGCATGTGAAAATGGTGTCTCTCTCTTTTCCATGATATGCCAAAGAATTCAGTGCCTGGGACAACTAGGGAAGACACTTCCTCCTTGCTGGATTGAGGGGTAGCAAAAGTATGAGAGGCATTGGCCTCATCTATTACATAGGGTGTTCATTCTTTCTCAGCATCTCAGATGGTTATGAGGAGAAGAATGTGGCCACCAAGGTTTGTGAGCCCTGGCAGGAGAGACGTGGAGCCCTGGAGGATGGCCAGGGAAACTCAGCTGTATCCACTCAGCCACCTGCAGATCTCAGCCCTCTAGAGCAGCAGATCAGCCCCAGCGGACCAGAGAAACTCATTGAACTGGACAGCTGTGCCAGCAGGTAAGGTCTGAGCTGCACTGGACTCCTGCAGGCTGGAGCCACAGTTTTTGTCATGGGCCATAATACAGGAGGGAACTGCTTCCTACAGCCAGGTGCTTGGGCTCATGCTCTGTGCATGGGTTCATGGTGGTGATTTCCTGGGCTAGAGCAGTATCAAGGGGCTTCCTGTGACTTGAGGAGCTAGGATGGGGCTGTGATAGCTAGCTAGAGGTGCCTATCCTAAAGTATAAGAAGCTTGGCTGATTCCCAGTGCATGGGTCAGGAGGGAAGGTTGTCTCCCAGCTTGTGTGCACTACAGGTTGGGGTCCCAGATAGGGTAAAGGCTACTTTTATGTGTATGGTGGTGCTCTCAGAGAATGACAGAGAGCATGAATGATACAGACAGTGAAAGAGGGAAAAGAATAAAAATAGAGTGATAAGGTGAAGTGGAGAGAGGAGGTCAGAATGGGAGGAAGCATTTATGAGCAGGCATGAGAGAGAGAGCGATGGGGGCTATGACTAATAGTGTGTTGGTGAGTGTCAGGGGACAAAGAGATTGACTGGAGATGACTGTAGTGTAATGTGGTAGTGTGGGTGGGTATTTTTAAGTCAAGTCTCTCCAGAAGGCATCTAGCCCACTAGTCCCAACTGCATCATCCCATACACTTATGGACGCATAAACAGATCATTAAGTGTAGTATGTTTCTGTTGCTCAGTGATTTCTGGGAATACAAATGAAAACTCTAGCCACTTCTCTTTTTTTTTCTTTTGTGGTACTGGAGATTGAACTCAGGGGCATTCTACCTCCGAGCTACACCCCCAGCCCTATTTTTTATTCTTTAGTTTGAAACAGGGTCTCACTAAGTTGCGGAGTGCCTCACTAGGTAGCTGAGGCTGGCTTCAAACCTGGATCCTCCGGTCTCAGCCTCCCAAACGCTGGGATTACAAGCGTGCGCCACAATGCCCGGCTTCTAGCCACTTCTGCTGATCGAAGAAGATGGTTTCTTACACAAGACAGGAATGCTAGGATAGAGCCAAAACTCTTTCTGCCCCAGGGGGGCAGGAGATGGTGGAGTCAAGCATGGAATCTGCTGTGGGGAGCAGGTGGTGCCTGTAGCTCTTTTTGCAAGGATAACGTAAAAATGCTCCTCCACCCTTATGGTTCTGGGGCTTCTTATAATGTAGAGGTTCCATAATTAGGAGGAAGGGTATTTCTAGGGCCAGGCTCACTTGATAGATAACAGGGTTTCTTATTTAAGAATATTCAGGCCATGTGTGGTGGCACACGCTTGTAATCTCAGCATTTGGGAGGCTGAGACCAGAGGATCTGGGTTTGCAGCCAGCCTCAGCTACTTCATGAGGCACTCCGCAACTTAGTGAGACCCTGTTTCAAAATAGAGAATAAAAAATAGGGCTGGGGGTATAGCTCGGAGGTAGAATGCCCCTGGGTTCAATCCCCAGTACCACACACACACAAAAAAAGAATATCCAATGCAGGCCAGGCATGGTGGCACATGCCTGTAATCCCACTACTTGGGAGGCTGAGACAGGAAGATCGCAGGTTCAAGGTCAGCCTCAGCAACTTAGTAAGGCCCTCAATAACTTAGCAAGACTTTGTTTCAAAAAATATGGGTTCAATGCCCAGTGTGTATGTCTGTTTCTCTGTGTCTGTCTATGTCTCTCCTCTCTCCTGTCTCCTCTCTCCTCCCCACTCCCCCCACATCCCTCTCTCTCTCTCTCTCTCTCTCTCTCTCTCTCTCTCTCTCTCTCTCTCTCTCATACACACACACACACACACACACACACACACACACACACACACACACCAATATGCATCTTTGATTCCTTGACCCTATGTTCTATGGGGACCCAGTACAAAGATTCTGAGTGAGTCAACTTTGGACTTCCTGTCACATCACATGGCTTCCTACACTGCATAGTGTTACATGCAATTAGGGGGTATATACAAATTGTAGCCAATAGATAAAGGATGAGGTGATTGGTTCTAGTTTTTCTTTTTCTTTTTTGAGGGGTGGTTGTGGCATCAGGAAAGGTTTTCTTTATAGGTGGTGTGAGTTGTAGCTGGGTTTGGAAGGATGAGGAAGATTTTTCCAGATTGAAATGCTAGAGAAAGCATTCCAGGTAGAGGAAACTGTAGAAGGTAGGTGTATGGGGAATAGACTTGGAGTTAGGGTGGCTTCAGGGAAGGCATTAATTGGTGGCCCGGCAGAAAGCACCAAGAGGGGACTGGGCAGGCACTTTTTCCTAAACCAAGGGGTGCAAGCTACAGCCTGAGGACCCCAGAGGCCACTGATGTTTCTCATGCAGGAGAATGCCAGCCGAGTTGTAAGTGGATCAGACCCAGGAGGTACACAGCATGACAAGGCAGGAGATCATTAGGGAGACATTTACTTAGGTCAGGGAGAGGTAATGAGGAACAATAAGAGAAATGTGGTAGCCAAGTTTCCCATATTATAGGGCTGGGTGACTGGGTGGATGGTGATAGGAACTAGTTGAGGATGAGGAGGTTGGAGGGGTTACTATGCAGATATCATAAGGTCATTGGGCCATACTAAATTTGGAGCACCTGTAGAGGATCTGGGTGGTAGTGTCTAGTACATTATTTAGTAAATGAACAGGTCTGAAATTGAGTGAAGATTTTGACCTAGGGCTAGAGAGTTGACAATTGTCAGCTTATAGGTAGAAACTGAAGGGAGTGAATGAGATTGTCTGGAGAATGTCTTCAGAAGCCAGTGTATATGAAGCATGCATTCTCTGCTTCTCTCCACAACCTCCTGGGCCCAGTTGTCCAGCCAGCCTTGGCTTGGTGGGTAAGTCCACGTGGTTCAGGAATGCAGAAGGAGCCTTCTTTTGGGGATGCACATTCAAATCACCTGCTTCATTAGTGGACATTTATCTTCAGTTTCTGCTTTTCTGTCTCATAAAGAAAAAGAGGGGTTTTAAATATTGGCCTCCTAAAATCACAACCAAGTATATAAAATGAGAAGAGGTAAAAAAATAATAATAATAATATGAGCCAAGACAGATAGGCCCAAATTCTGGAAAATAACACTGAAGGATTTGGGGGGTAGGAGAGGAACTATAAAGAGATACAAGAAGAAATATTTTTAGATAAATGGAAAAATTAGAAAAGAGCACAATCAGCCAGGCGTGGTGGCGCACACTTGTAATCCCAGCATTTGGGAGGCTGAGACCGGAGGATCCGGGATCGCAGCCAGCCTCAGCTACCTAGTGAGGCACTCTGCAACTTAGTGAGACCCTGTTTCAAAATAAAGAATAAAAACTAGGGCTGGGGGTATAGCTCGGAGGTAGAATGCCCCTGAGTTCAATCCCCAGTACCACAAAAAAAAAAAAGAGCACAATCATGGAAAGTAAGCCATGCTGATCTAACTTACTGGTGTGCAGTGGACCCTGAAGTAGGCCCATCTGATTTGGCTACCATAAGGGGAGCAGGTTGGGTTATGGTGGATTGAGGAGGGGCAGCTGGTGTGAATGTCTAACTCTCTAAAATGTTGGCCATGAAGTGATGGATGTGGGAGGGGTCTCTGGACAATCACAGCTACAGGATGGTAGAGGTAAAAGTAACACACACAGCATAAGGAGTGTTTTCTGCTCAATGATAAGTGAGAAAACCTGAGGGAGAAGGGTTACTGAGGTCATGGGGGAACCTTAAAGCAGTGGGCAGGAAGGAGAAGGCTCTGGGAAAGGAGTGAGCAGAAAAATACAAGTACCTTGGTTTTTCATAGGAACTAATAAGCCACACATTCCATAATTAAGACAGATTGCACTTAGCAACTACCCTGGGCCAAGCCAGTGCTAAACACTGGGGATACAGACAAATATGACTTGGTTCCTGCCCTCAAGGGAATCACAGCCTTTGACAGTGATGAGAGCTGACCTGAAGTATGCTGAGATTCAATGGGAGCATATCAGAAGGAGCACTTGAGTCTGTCTGCCTTGTGGAAACAGGAGAGCTGCACAGAAGTGACAGGAGGTCTTCCTGTGGATGTGATTTGCTAGATGGTGAAGGTAGGGTCCAGGAGCTAATGGGATTTTCTTGTGCTAAAGTGTAGACAGGTAACAGTGTGGCATGCTTAGGAAGTACCCTGAAGTTTGATCTGGCTACAGTTTATAGTGAGAAGGTATGGAGGAGTTGATGTTGGACAAATAATGTAGAGAAAAATGTTCACATAGCAGGCTTGAGATGGCTATCCTTGGAAGAAGGGTTGGCCCTTGGCTGACCTCTGGAAACTTTCAAGATAAACCTTTCTCTGTGCTGATAATGGAACTTTTCCAAAATAAGCAGAGATAAGACTGATTGTGCTGAGATTGCAAATAATGTTGTTTATGTTGAACACCTGATCCCTCTGGGAGTCTAGAATTTTTGTCTAGGCAGAGGGTGCCTGCATGACCAGCTCCTGATAAAATTCTTGGGCTTTGAGTCTCCAGTGAGCTTCCTAGTTCAACAACATTTCACATATGTTGTCACAACTCACTACTGGGGACATTCACTGTGTCCTGTGTGACCCACTGGGAGTGGACTCTGAAGGTTTGTGCCTGATTTCCCCTGGATTTACCTGGTGTACTTTTCCCATTACTGATTTTGCTCTGTATCCTTTCACTGTAATAAACCATAGGCATTAGTATAACTATGTGCTGTGTCCTGTGAATTCTCCTTGAGAATCACCAAACCCAGAAGTAGTCTTGGGGACCCCCAACACAGATGGGCAGGGTCATCCTTATGCCATAATGAGGAGTTTAGACTTTCTCTAGAGGACAAGGAGGAGCCAGGAAGGCTTGAATCAGGGGAGTGATATAGTCAGGTTTGTGTTTTGGAATAGTCTCTGTGGCAGCAGTGAAGAGTGGACTGAAAGTGAGCATAATAGAGGCAGGGAAAAGATAGTCTTCCATGGAAGAGATGATGGAGCCTGGTCTGGGATAGTAGCTGTGGAAGTAGAGACAGAAATGTAAATGGAATGGAACCAGAATTGGGAAATGGGTAAAACTTGGGGGAGCAATGAGGGGAAATGAAATGTTAATTCAGAGCCACATTTCTGAGTTGAGTGACTTGATGGAGTGTGTGATTCCTCTTGACCCACATGGTAGGCAGAGTGTCTCCAAACTGCCACTGTGCTACCTGGAGTTTACTGAGCAAGTGCCCAGTCTATGGAGATACTGAGCAAAAGATGACCCTAGTGCACTTTCCTATTATGAGGCTTAAGTAGTCCAGAATGTCGGGAAGAGCAGAAAGAAGCAGAGTGAGAACCTACAGAGATGTAGGCAATAATAACAGCAGAATTGTGTGAGAGAGTAGATGGAAGATAGGAAAAATCCTTGTCAGTATTTTAGAATGCCTGAATAAATCCAGTTAGAATCTTTGAGAGCCCAGACATAACAGGGAACTTTTCTTGATGGGCCAGTTACTATTTTATATGGGGACAGTTAGCATAACCTAGCAGGAAAGATCCAGCGGGCCATCAGTGCTAAACTTTAGGCCACAGGGCATTGAGTTTTTTATCAGATAACTTTAATAATCCATTAGGTCTATCATTTCAGATGACTAGAAATGATAATGGCAATGTAATTTGTGGATAAAGGAAGAACTTGTTGGTTTTCTTGAATAACTTTACCAGTGAAATAGATTTCTCAGTCACTTAAAAGAAGCAGTAGAAATCCCCATGTAGGGAATACTTAGATAATAAAATTTCAGTAATGGCAGTGGCAGTGACCTTTTTATACACAGCAAAGCTTCCAGCCAGTGAGAGAACATACATAGGGTAGTAAGAACATCTTTATAACCATGAGATTGGGGAGCTGAATTAAGTCAAATTGATGATAAGGAAAGGTTATAAATATCTGTATATAAACGAAATTCCTTAAGCAAGTGATGTGAAAACCACTGGCCTAGAATACACTAGATATAAATCAAAGAAGTAAAATTGTGACCAAGTTTGTATTTTAAAAAGTAATTAAAAGCCGGGCGTGGTGGCGCATGCTTGTAATCCCAGCATTCGGGAGGCTGAGACCAGAGGATCCGGGTTCGAGGCCAGCCTCAGCTACCTAGTGAGGCACTCCACAACTTAGTGAGACTCAGTTTCAAAATAAAGAATAAAAAATAGGGCTGAGGGTATAGCTAGGAGGTAGAATGCCCCTGAGTTCAATCTCCAGTACTGCAAAAAAAAAAAAAAAAAAGTAATTAAAGCCGGGTGTGGTGGCACATGCTTGTAATCCCAGCATTCGGGAGGCTGAGACCGGAGGATCCGGGTTCACGGCCAGCCTCAGCTACCTAGTGAGGCATTCCGCAACTTAGTGAGACCTGGTTTCAAAATAAAGAATAAAATAATAGGGTTGGGGGTGTAGCTCGGAGGTAGAATGCCCCTGAGTTCAATCCCTAGTACCGCAAAAAAAAAAAAAAAGTAATTGAGACTATATCTCCTAACATTGTATTATTGTTGTCTACTATCAGGCAAAACAGCACCAGATTCTGCTAAGTAAAAATATTTCATGGGCAGTGAGGGCACTGATATGTCTCTAGGAACTTTACATCATTTCTAAATATTTATTTATTAATATTTTACTCATTAAAATTAATTTTTAAGGAAGGCTGAGCATTTTTCCAGATTTAACAATGCAATATTAAATAAATCCAGTTCTACTTAACATCTCTGTTATTAAAAAATGAAAGAACAAATACTTTGAGATTTTCCAGGGACCCTCTCACTGTCAAATATATTTAAGATTTTAGTTGGGGAAGGCAGAATATCAGAAGTTATCAGGAGGCCTTGAACATTTAATTAAATAGTATTGTGGATTAGTGAGAAATAATACTTGGTTATAAAATAACAAAATTTTAATGTATCCATAAAAGGTAACATGACCATAAAGAATTTTAATGCCTTTAGAATTTAAAAGACTTTGAAAAAGTAATTAAGGGTATAATAAAGTCAACATAAAGTATAGGGCATTATTTTGATAAGACATAAAATCTTTGCATTTTAAACAGATTACCATAGAAATTAAGAAGCAAAAAGTAAAAAAATTAATATTAGATTTAGTAATTAAGATTTTTATCTTATTTAGAAACAATCTAGGTATATAACAAATTTTTAATTTAATTTAGCATAAATCTGTTGCCATAAAGATGTTATAAACTGTCTTTTAACTGACACTTTATAAAACAATTACTGTTGAAATAAAGTTTGCCAGAAAAATGACTCAGTTTGGTTAAAAGCAAATTTACATTTTTATAATCTTAAATATCTAGCAGATGTAATAATAGGTTATTGGCATAATAACGCTATTGAAGTCTAGGAAGGATATATGCAAGTAGAATAAAAACATATTCTTACATGTAATGCTGATAACTCAAGACAACGTAGCCATTATTTTATTAAACTAAACAATAGTATATTGGTCGTGTTTGCCAAAGATTTGCCTAAATTTCATGAACTTGAATTTTTTTTTTTTTGAGGGACAAAGGAAGGAGTTTTATTTAGGAAAGTGAGGGACTTGAGGGAGAAAGCAGACCATCTCAGCTGGGCATGGTGGTGCACGCTTGTAATCCCAGTACTTGGAGGCTGAGATTGGAGGATCGCAGGTTTGAGGCCAGCCTCAGCTACTTAGTGAGGCCCTCTGCAACTTAGTGAGACCCTGTTTCAAAATAAAGAATAAAAAATAGGGCTGGGGGTGTATCTCAGAGGTAGAATGCCCCTGGGTTCCATCCTGAGTAATGCAAAAAAAAAAAAAAAGAAAGCAGACCATCTCAAGAGGGGAGATTGTAGCCGGGCATGGTGGTGCACGCTTGCAATTCTGGTACTTGGGAGACTGAGACAAGGATCTGTGTTTGTGGCTGGCCTCAGCTACTTAGTGAGGCACTCCTTAGTTTGGTGAGACCCTGTTTCAAAATAAAGATTAAAAAATAGGCTGCAAAGACTCTCTTTCCCCTACAATCACCCCCCCCACACCTTTTTTTTTTTTTTTTTTTTTTTTTGCGGTACTAGGGATTGAACTCAGGGGCGTTCTACTTCCAAGCCACACCCCCAGCCCTATTTTTAATTCTTTATTTTGAAACCAGGTCTCACTAAGTTGTGGAAGGCCTCACTAGGTAGCTCAGGCTGGCCTCGAACCCGGATCCTTTGGTCTCAGACTCCCGAATGCTGGGATTACAAGTGTGCGCCACCACGCCTGGCTGAACTTGAATTTTTAAATGATGTGTTGTTATAAGAATAAATATTTTTTCCATTAGAAGTATTAAAAGTTATTTAAGTGCCTATTTATCTCTAAATCAATTAGAATAGAGGGTAAGAGATTTTGTAAATTAACTTGCTAACATTATCTAGAGGTATGGAAATATTTTATATATACATACATACACCCACACACAAAAACACAAATGGAGACTTTTGTGTGTGTGTGGTGCTAGGGATTGAGGCATTCTACCTCCTAGCTCCACCCTAGGCCTATTTTTATTTTGAAACAGGGTCTCACTAGGTTGATGAGAGTCTTACTACTTGCTGAGGCTGTCCTCGAACCTGTGATCCTCCTTCCTATCTCAGCCTCCCAAATACTGGAATTACAAACATGCGCCACCATACCCAATTGAGACATTATGGTTTTAATTCTAGATTTTCAGCCATGACTCCAGCATAAACCCAGCATAAATGAAACTCACTGTTTATACAAGCCAGCTGGCTGTGATCCCTGCCTCATATTTACATTTTTACCAGGATTGCATTTCTGCAAGATGGGGCATGTTGGTTGAGGTTACCTGCTCAACGTGAGGGCAAAAGCATTCCACCAATATTTGTAGAGGAGACTTTGAAGATTTTCATTTGCCCGTATGTGTTATCTTATGGAGGCTGTTGACTAAATTTTGGGTGAGGGGCCAAGGAGGTCCCAAGCAGACATTTGGCTGTCTCCACAGCCTATCCGAGTCGATGCAATAGCTGAAGCATTTCCAATTATCTTTTTTCATCTCAAATGGTTGCTTTTGGGTTCCAAAACCCCTGGACATCCTGGGAGTGTAGGTGAAGCTCTCATGACTATAGTCATTTGGGCTGGAGTTGGAAGGGGAAGGTCTGGCATGGGTGATAGTAAGAGTTGTTGAGGGGAGACAGATGAAAGGATTCAAGGGGGCTGAAAGGGACAGTCCAAAGAGGAGAGGGCGATGAGAAGAAAGAACTCTTGGATGAGCCAGTTTGGGGAGACCTCAGGTTTCCCAAAGAGCTATTTTGGGGAGACTCCATGTTTCTCAAAGACGCTGCTGAAGTTCCAAATGATCTTTCATGGAAATTTGCTATTTCAGGAGATATAGACAAGAACAAGGGAGGAGGAAGAGGGGCAGCCAGTAAATCAAGAGTTACCCATGGAAGGAAGAGGGTAAATCCACACTTGAGAAGAGCCACGGAAATTTCTGTCCAGGAAGATCCATTCTTAAACTGAAAAGACCCAGGTGGAGTTCTGCTCAACAGAAAGAGTCAGAAGTTAAATTCCTACTCAAAAAGAGCCACGAAGATTTCTGTCTGGAAAGATTCTTGCTCAGACAGAAAAGAATTAGAAAGAATACTTTTAATAGGACCACAGTGACACTGAATCACAGAACCCCCAAAAATGTGAAATAAAAATACAGATTTAGATAAGGAGAGTCTTTATTGAGAATGATTATTGCAATAGGAGTAGTGCTGCAACTTTAGGAATTGCAAGCATCATGAAGTCAAACACTTTTTCTAATAGGCTTTTTTGTGTGATACTGGGGATACTGGGGATTGAAGCCAGGGACATTCTACCTCTGAGCTAGATCCCTCAGCCTTATTTTTTCTTTGGAGACAGGGTCTAGCTAAGTTGCTGAGGGACTTGATAAGTTGCTGAGGCTGGCCTCGAACCTGTGATCCTCTTCTCTCAGCCTCCCAAGTACTGGGATTACAGGCATGCACCACCATGCCTGGCTAGTAGGTACTTTTAAGAGGTAGTCAGACAAGCAAGTGGGAGCCTGATTGATACATTTTGACCAGAAATGTGTTGCCCTAAAATATGTCTCCTATGGTCAGCCAATTCTTGGGATAAGCTGATAACTGGAGCATCTTCTGCATGTTAATGCTTGCTTAAGCAGGGGCCAGTCAAACTTCAGGGACCTTTGGAGAGAAAACAAGCCTATCTAATGTTTTGTTAAGGCAAAGGAGAGGGTAAGCAATAGACAGTTGTGAGCACTTGGTAATCCTCCAGGCAATAACCAACCAACCCTGGATTTCCAGACCAAGACTCTTTAGGAACAAGGGGAAACATAGTGGCAAGCTCGTCTATGTGTACTTCCATCAGGTAGTCTTATGTATTTCTGTCACCCTTCAAAACTCAGCATGTTCCAAACCTTTCTCAACACAACACACTTTCTCACTAAAAACAATCAAATAAAAAGCCAGGTGTGGTGATGCATGCCTGTAATCCCAGTGTTTGGGAGGCTGAGACAGGAGGATCCTGGGTTTGAGGTCAGCATCAGAAACTTAGCAAGACAGGCCCTCAGCAACTTATTGAGACCTTGTTTAAAAATAAAATAGGGCTGGGGGTGTAGCTCAGAGGTAGAATGCCACTGGGTTCAACCTCCAATAATAATAATAATGATAATGATAATCCAATAAACAAGGCAAGTTAATGCATTAATTCTGCATATACAACTGTGCTTCTCCTCCTCCTCCTTCTCTCTCTCCCATACACACACACACACACACACACACACACACACACACACAACAATACCATTCACTCTATAGAGTCTCAACCAAGGAGGTAGAAGATATGTTTGGGACATGTAAGGAGGAAGATCAGGAGGCAGATGCATAAACAAATGGGACTGGAACCAGGCTTGGTGGTACAGTCTTGTAAATCCTAGTACTTAGGAGGCTGAAATAGGAGGATTGCAAGTTCAAGGCCAATCTCAGCAACTTAGTGAGGCCCTCAGCAAGATAGTGAGACCCTGTTTCAAAATAAAAAAATAAAACAAGGCTGGGAGTGTAGCTCAGAGGTAGAATGACTCTGGGTTCAATCTCTAGTACCCAAACAAATGGAACTGAAACTAGGGGGTGTGGTCTGGACTGGAGGTAGATATTTAGGAGTCCTCTATATGTCAGTGTTAACTGAAGCCACAGAAATGGTTAGTATTGTTTTGGGAGCGCACATAAAGTGAGAAGAAAAGACACAGAGGTGAGAACCCTAGAGGAGCACCCTTATTAAAAGGTTAG
>PVLC010002092.1:106310-122925 GCA_004027655.1 Graphiurus murinus
TTGTAATCCCAGCATTCGGGAGGCTGAGACCGGAGGATCCGGGTTCGAGGCCAGCCTCAGCTACCTAGTGAGGCACTCTGCAACTTAGTGAGACTCGGTTTCAAAATAAAGAATAAAAAATAGGGCTGGGGGTATAGCTCGGAGGTAGAATGCCCCTGAGTTCAATCCCCAGTACCGCAAAAAAAAAAAAAAAAAAAAAGGTTAGCCTGCAGAAGAGGAGCCTGTCAAAGAGATGAGTGAGGAATAGCCAGGGAGGTGGTGCAACCAGTGTGCTTCCCTAGTGGGAAAAAGAGGGAGTGTGGCCAAGTGTACTAGTCAACTTGACTTAACTGCAAGAATGTCTAGAGGTGCGTGATCCACAGAGTGATCCTTGTGATAGATCAGCCACTCCACCCCTGCCATCAGTTTGTGACAACTTTAGACAAACACAGCAATTGAGAGTATTTGTAAACTTTGATGGTAATTTGGCATTGCTAGGACATCCAAGCCTGTGATGAGTAGATTCATCTGGTTGAAAAGGATAGAGACAGTTGTGTGGTGAGTCACATAATGCGGGTGCTGCACCTTAAGACTGCATGTCAGTCCCAGACATATGGGGAAGGGAGATTAATTCAGCACAGATAATAGTTTTTGTGAAATGATGATGGTAAGAATGGACAGGAGTGAGTATAAACAGAGCTATATATCTGATATATATTGGCAGTACTGGGGATTTAACCCAGAGGCATTCTACCTGTGAGCTACACCACCAGCCCTAACTTATTTTTTATTTGGAAACAGGGTTTCATGAGTGGCTGAGGGTCTCGCTAAGTTGCTGAGACTGACCTCAAAACTGTGATCCTCCTGTTTCATCTCCCAAGTACTGAGATTCTCTTTCTAAGGAGTTTGGCTGTCAGAAGGACGGGAAGAAGGTGGGGTGGGGAGGAATAAAGTTGTGAGACATTGTTTTAAACGGGATGTTTAAATTACAAGCCCCCATACCAGCTTCCATCCCACCATTAACCCTAGATTTAATGATGCCATCAGCATAGCGGCAGTCACCTGGTCAGGTTGAACGCGGTGTGTGTGTGAAGGGGGATGGAGTTCCATCTTGACTGCCATTTATTAGCTGCAAGTGAACCCTCCTCCAGAGGTACATGTATAAAAACAGGATGAAAATGCTACTGGTTCGTAGTAACAGCTGCAACTATATTACGAAGGAGTCCCAACCATGAAAGCAAAGCAGCCACAACCAGCGCGCGCCTTCACATGGATGACGAAAGTAGTCCGCGTCCTGGACAGCGCGAAGCTGTTGTATGCGCCTGCGCAGGCCGCCATTTCCTGTAGCTGCGAGCTTGGGCCGCGGTGCCTGCCGGGAAACGCTACCTTCCACAAAGCGAAATGGCTACCCAGGGCGAGATCAGCTTTAGCGGAACTTCTCCGAAGGCTTTGCCCACGTTGGCCGCGAAGTGGCGCTCGAGGATCACAAATGGGGCCTTCTGCTCCTCTGGGCTCCACCCTGGAAACTGGATTCTCAGATCCTTCCTTCTCTTTGTGAATTCTGCAGCGGGTTTGAGAATCTAGTGAGCCTATCCCTGCTCTGTCCCCCATACTGAGCTCTCGCCCCCACACTGAGCCCGCCAAGAGAGTCTGAGGGAGAAACCCCTGCCTTGGTTACGCGGGTCTGGCCAGGTTCGCAGGTTCCTAAGCACCATGGCCTAGGGAGAAGCCTGGATGTTTAGATCCTTTTAGAGGGGTTACACACTCTGACGGTGGGTAGGTGGGGAAGTCCTGGAGACTGGCAGTGGGAGGTGAGGGACAGGGATACCAATGTGCTTCCAGCCAGGAGAATATTGTTTTTTAGCACCTCATGAAAGCCAGGTGTGTTTGGCCATTTTCAGTAAGAAAGGAGCAGTGGTACTGAGGTCCTCTGAATGAAGAGACTGCCTGCTCCCTGGGGGGGGCATGCCTGGCTCTTCTCTGTACCCCCTACCTCCCCACACACACACCCGCAGGAGATGAGCCCTCCCATGCGCAAGGGAGATGACAGCAGTGTGCAGATGGTGAGCAAGGGCTAGTCCCACAGCACTGCCTTCATAGGATATTCATTCTTCTTTAGCATCTCGGCTGCTTATGAGAAGAATGTGGCCACCAAGGTCTGTGAACTCTGGCAGGAGAGGCCTGGAGCCCTGGAGGGTAGCCAGGGAGATCCAGCTGCACCTACTCAGCAACCTACAGATTGTGTCGCCCCAGAGCAGCAGAATAGCCCCAGCGGACCAGAGCAGCTCATTGAACTGGAGAGCTGTGCCAACAGGTAAGGTCTAAGCTACACTGGGCTCTTGCTGCCTGGAGCTGGAGATTTTGTTGAGGGCTGCAACCCAGAGCAAACATACACATTAGGCAGGCCTGTTAACTTCTACAGGTATGAGTGACTAGGAGCCAGAGGGAAGCAGTCCAGAAACAAGCATGCCAGGGTAGGTCTCCACAGGTTTCAGCTTTCAACCATAGCAGCCAATCTGTTAGACCAACCAAGCCCAGCACAGAAAACCATGTTGTGCAGCATTCAGTGAGAGCCTGTAAACCTGCCTCGGGGTAAAGATATGAGGTTCTTTTGCCATTTAGGGTTGGAAGGTCTCAGGGACATGTGCCTTGGCATGGATTGGATTCACTGCCAGAAGTTAAGGCTACCAGTTGGATGAGTTCTTCCACTGCCACCAAAACACAAGAATTCACCTCCACAGTGGTGACCTAAGATTATGTGGTGGTTGCAGGAGGCCTGTGGTGGTAGCATGAGGAACAAGAATTTTCTGAGAGAAGCCAAGGACCAAGGAGGAGCAGGACAGTAGGAATCAGTACCAGCCCCTTGATGTGCTTTCCTGTGAACTGCTCAGGTCTTCCAAAGTGGTAGTTTTCTAGCTCCTGGCCTTGGTAGGATAATGCCTATCTACATCAAATTATGATGTTTGTAGTTTGAAAACCTAAGTAGCTTATCTAATATTTGTTGTTGTTTTTAGAAAAATTTAATTTTTTTCTTTATTGAAAAATTTAGCCATGGTTTATGTAGAAACTTATAAATTTCTGCAACTTATAAATTTCTCAATTTGCAGAACTCTTTTAAAATACCCTTCAAGCCGGGTGTGGTGGCGCACGCTTGTAATCCCAGCATTTGGGAGGCTGAGACCAGAGGATCCGGGTTCGCGGCCAGCCTCAGCTACCTAGTGAGGCACTCCGCAACTTAGTGAGACCTGGTTTCAAAATAAAGAATAAAAAATAGGGCTGGGGGTGTAGCTCAGAGGTAGAATGCCCCTGAGTTCAATCCCCAGTACCGCAAAATAAATAAATAAATAAATAAATAAATAAATAAATAAATAAAATACCCTTCAATAGTAAATTTATATAGAAAAAGACAATATTTTACTTTTGTCAGTATTTTGACATATAGGAAAATAAGTGAGTTTTCAAAATACTTTTTTGTAAGAAATCTAGTATAAGACTGTCCACTATCCCAAAATATTCTGTCAATTCTTTTTTTTTTTTTGGTAGTACTGGGGTTTGAACCCAGGGGCATTCTACTTCTGAGCTACACCCAGCCCTATATTTTATTCTTTTTTTTTTTTTTTTTTTTTTTTTTTGCGGTACTGGGGATTGAACTCAGGGGCATTCTACCTCCGAGCTACACCCCCAGCCCTATTTTTTATTCTTTATTTTGAAACCGAGTCTCACTAAGTTGCGGAGTGCCTCACTAGGTAGCTGAGGCTGGCCGCGAACCCGGATCCTCCGGTCTCTGCCTCCCGAATGCTGGGATTACAAGCGTGCGCCACCACGCCCGGCTTATTCTTTATTTTGAAACAGGGTCTCACTAAGTTGTGGAGGGCCTCACTAAGTAGCTGAGGCTGACTGTGAACCCAGATCCTCCTATTTCAGCCTCCCAAGTACTGGGATTACAAGCATGCACCACCACACCTGGCTGTCAATTCTTATTTATAAAAAGTTGGAGTTGTTGAATTAGATACAGTCTGGTCTCTGGAAGCACTTCACAGCTAAGTGAGCAGGACATAGCAGGAGAAAATGTCATGATTTGATGACATTCTCCCCATTGTTGCCAGGTAAACATTATCTCCTTCTCTGTGATGGAACTTTCTGGCCCCCTCATTCAGCTCCTAGGAACCCCTCATTGTCTCCTGTCCCAGCAGAACATGTAATAGAGGCTTCTGACCCAAGGCAGGACTTGCCTTATTCTCAAGATCCCCTCATTTCTTTTGTCTACTTCCCTGCTCCCTTACCTGATTTTGATCCATTGCCTTTGTCTGAGCTCCGGTCTTTCTATATCCAGGGATTAGAACCTGGACAGTTAGGGCTCAGAGCTTGCACTGGTAATCAATTTTATGTGCTTGCTGCCTCTGTGTTTGTGATAAGCCCCGAAAAGAAAAATCCTATACCATGACAGGGAGTGGTCCAGGCAAACCATGCTATAGCCAGGATGGCCAGAGAATGCTCTTCTGTTGAGGAAAAAATTCAGCTGAGAGGTGAAATACCTGGAGGAGCCTACTTTGCAAAGAGACTAGGAAGAAACAATGCAGGCAAAGAAGAAGGGGAGAGTCTGAAAGATGGGCCTTGTGACTGGAGGGTAGGAATTGAAGTAAGCAGGGAACAGGAGCTAGATTTTGTGAGGTCTTATAGACTGAGGGGAGAAGGCTATTGGGAGGGATATAGGGTGTTTCCCTAGGATGGATGGGGAGCACTGGAGGGCTCCTGTTGCTAAAATTGTCGTCCTAGCGAGTCCCTGTGGGATTGTTTTTACCTTACCCCTTCAGTTCTGCTGTCCCCTCACCTGTTCTGCTGGACATGGATCACAATATGCCAGATACAGTAGAGCATCTTCTCTCCTTCCTCTTATAATCAATTCCCCTCTCGTTGTCTCTGCATTTTATCCCCTGCCTGTCTTTCCAGGTTCCCATAGGGCCTCCAGTCCCTTTCCTCCAGTCTCTGTGGTAGATCCTCATATCATAGGGTGATATAGGAATGAACACAGGGTGATTGGGTACCTGTAGTGGGAGGGCAGCCCCCTAAGTGATATCTGTAGAGCCACAAGAGAGCTTTGCACATCCTGGGAACTACAGGCCATTCCGTGTGGCTGGAACTTCAGTTGCACCTGATATGGTTTGAGACTCTGAGGCAGGAGAGCTGCCCAGGTCATGATTGTTCTCCTCCTCCTCACTCTTAACTAGTTGAGATTTTAGGCACTGGATTCTCTGGCAAGGGAGCAGCGCCCCAGAGCAGCCATATACATAGTGCAGTATGAGTGGCAGCAAGTTGCAGAGAGGCCCAAATCAGCCCAAGGCCACTGCAGGTTAGGCACATGTGTGCCTGACAGTATGCCTTGAGTTGCAGCAGGGGGATGTGCTGAATCTGGTGTGGGACTTGTAGCCTGGTAGCATCAGAGTAAAAGCAAATAAAGCCCTGTCCAGAGAAAGGCCTCAGAGGTCACATTCCAGGACCAAGGGCTTGCGCTGTAGCTAAGGTGTGAAGGTGCCAAAAGCCATTATATCTGTTAGTTTCTTGCCTTGGCTGATGTCAGGTGATCCAAGAATGAGCTACTCTAACTTTCCTCCTCCTTGACACCTAAACTCACCTGGCCTTCTGCTTCTTGGCTTTGTGTTCTCCACAGGATGGGGCAGGGGAGGTGATTAGAAAGGGACTGTCCCATCTAGTTAGAAGGTGAGCTGGGCTTTGTCTTTCCCTTCTGTTCCCTCCCGTCATATCCCTGGTAGCAGCTTGAGTGAGTCACAGAGACCAAGGCTCTTGGTTGAGGTCAAGAGTTGAGAGTGGATATTGGGAGATCACAGTCTTGCCACTGATTTACAGTGTGGCCTGGGCTATGTCTCTACCCACCTTGCTTGGGTTTTCTCATCAGTAACATGAGAAGTTCCATTTGTTGATTTCCCGAGGAGCCTTCAAAAGCAAACGAGTGATTTATTTTAAAAATACAGCATTCCCAAACCACACAAACTGCGGGGAAATAGAAGTGTGTTAAATGACTATATTTATAGTAATTTTTATTTTATTTATTTATTTATTTATTTAATTTATTTAATTAATTTATTTATTTATTTATTGCGGTACTGGGGATTGAACTCAGGGGCATTCTACCTCCAAGCTATACCCCCAGCCCTATTTTTTATTCTTTATTTTGAAACAGGGTCTCACTAAGTTGCAGAGTGCCTCACTAAGTAGCTGAGGCTGACAGCGAACCCGATCCTCTGGTCTCAGCCTCTCAAATGCTGGGATTACAAGCGTGCGCCACCATGCCCAGCTGTAATTTTTTTATTTTAAAAAATACACTAAGCCAGGCGTGGTGGCACATACTTGTAATCCCAGTACTTGGGAGGCTGAGACTGGAAGACCCAGGTTCATCGCCAGCCTCAGCTACTTAGTGAGGCTCTCTGCAACTTAGTGAGACCCTGTTTCAAAATAAAGAATAAAAATAGGACTGGGGGTGTAGCTCTAAGGTAGAATGCCCCTGGGTTCAATCCCCATTACTGCAAAACAAAACAAACAAACAAAACCTAAAAAAACACACTTACTAAAAAGTAATCAACTATTACTAAAAGTACTGGTATGTTTTATGCTGATTTGCTTTATTCCTTTATTTCCTGGGGATCTGAGCACTAAAAGATAAATTCAAACTTTAAAAAAATACAGCATTCTTTAAAACCCCTAGAAGTGGCATTTTGAGATTAGACCAGAAAACTCCTGTTTGGCCCAAGAAGATGTCAGGTCTCTGTGTTAACATTGCTGGCCCCTTCCTCCATTTCTTTCAGAGTGAGAAGTCCCTCAAGCTGCACGGTCACTGTTACCGTCACTGCCACTTCTGAGCAACCTCACATTTATATTCCAGCCCCACCAAGTGAATTGGACTCCAGTTCAACCACGTAAGAAGGGATGCCTAGGTGTTCTCTGGGCATGGGGGGGTTTGCTTATTTCCTCTTTGAAGGTAAAAGACTCAGCCTTCATTCCATATTGTTTTCCCTGTCATGCCTCCCCCAACTCCCAGCAGCCCATTGGCTAAGGAGCCACATAGTTCAGTCTTATCCCATTGGCTAAGGAGCCACAAGGGCATGGTTCTATCACACTCACATCCCCTTCCCCCTATCCCAATGAGAAGCTGAGATGGCACTTCCCAGGGCCCTGCCATTCATAGGACCTTACTAACACCCCATGGAACATGCCTGGGAAAGCCAGTGAAAGCCAAGCCTGTATCTGGCTCTCTCACATGCCTGCTGCCTCACCTGTACTGCTGGCCACCTCTTAGACTGTAGGAAGGGATGACGTTGCAGGGAGGCCATAGAGTGAAGTGTGTGTGTTGAGGTGGGACCAGAGGGCTCTCTGCCAGCACTAGGCCAGCAGGCTGGAGTGTGCAACATGGAAATGAGGACCCACTTTGGGGCTATGCTGAGCCAGTATGAATCAGACCTTGTTTCCAGTGCTGCCAGTGGCCTGTCCAGGATTAGGCCCTGGAACTCCAGGAGTGAGGTGGGAAAGGTTAGATTTGACATGGAGATTTTGCAATAGCTGAGTGCCCCCAGGGAAGACACTGAATAGAAAGGACTGGTAGTCTGTGATTAAGGCTTGGAGGATGTCCTAGTTGTGGCTAGAGGAGAAAGAAGATGCAGCCACAGAGTTGGGGTGGGAAGGCTGTTGGACTGAAGAGCAAAAGTCTGGGGAGAGGGTAGGGGCTTTGAGGCCTAAGGAAGGGCATGCCACCATTGATTGCAGGGAGTCTCTTTCTAGAGCTCTCAGTCCAAGCACAAACTGAACCCAAAGGATGAGATTTTAGCCACAAATCACATTGGTATCAGCAGCCCAGCAGTTCCATCTGCTGCTGTCCTTGGAGTGTGGTGTGTGGAGGCCTTCCTGTGAACTTCTTCACTTCCTTCCAACCAGGCTGGGCAGAATTATCCCTCCTGTGGGCCAGGCCCAGTCCTTGGAATATTCCAGCATACTTCTTTCTGTTCTGCTTGCTCCTTCTGCAGCAAAGGGATTCTCTTCGTGAAGGAGTACATGAATGCTAGTGAAGTGTCTTCTGGGAAGCCATCATCTTCATGCCATGGCGGGTAAGAGCAAGTCTCAGATCCTTCCTTGTGGTAGCCTTCTTTTGCTAGGCAGTGTTGTCTTCATTTCTGCATCCCCAGTCTTTCATCCAGGGTTTGGTCCACAGTAGTGTCTAGATAATCACTTGTTGAATGCCTGAGCGGTATGATTGCCCACTGGTGTGGTTTAATCATTTTACCATATTATGCCTAATTGGGTGCCCTTGCACTCTCCCTTTGTTAATTCATCCTGAACACTATTTATAGTGCCATCCCTTTCTGCCTTTCTTTGTTTCTTTCTTTTGTGAAGTCCTGAGCACATCCCTTTTTACAGAGTTGCCAGGGTCCTTAGGAACCATTTCATTAATTCCATCCTATTTCAGATCACAGAGCTTATCTCTTCAGTCTCCGTGATGTTTCATGACAGGCTGCTTCCTTTGAACACACATTTAACTAGGGTTTCTGATATATGTGTACCTTTTCACCGATCATATTTTTGTGTGCTTGTTTTCTAATGCCATGTTTGAAAGGGTACCTCCATGCCATCTCAGTACTCTACCACTTACTCACACTGAGACAGGGTCCCTCAAGGAATGTTTTTTTGTGACAGACCATCTCACTGTAAGGGTAAGGATTTTCATAACCAGAGAGGTGCGCCCTGACATTTTTTCAGGATTGGGCCTCTGGGACTTCCAGACTGGCTTTCCCTGGGGCTGTGAGATGATGCACATGGGCATGAGGGCCAAGTTCAAACCTAAGTTCAGCCTCTTCTGGTGGGATCATTTTGGGCAAGATAGGCAACCTTTCTGAGCCTCAGTTTCTTCATCTGTAATCCCTTTGGGTGGTTTTTCTCAGCAGCTTTATTGAGTTTTAATTCACCATTCTAAAGTATATAGTCCAGGCTGGGAATAGTGATGCACATCTGTAATCCCAGTACTTGGAAGGCTAAAACAAGAGGATTACAAGACAAGCCAGACTCAGAAACTTAGCAAGGCTCTCAACAACCTAGTAAGTCCCTGTTTCTAAATAAAATATAAAATAGGACTGGGAGTTTAGCTCAGAGGTAGAATGCCCCTGGATTTAACCCCCAGCACCCCCCCCCCCACACACAATAAAGTGTATAGTCCAGTGGATTTTGATTATATTTACAGAAGTATGCAACCATCACTATCCAACCCCAGAAAATTTTCATTACTACAGAGAGAAACCACAGACCCATTAGCAGCTTCCCAACACACCCCCATCCCCTGATACCAACTCATCTGTTTTCTGGTCTCTACAGCCTTGTTAAGAGAGGTTTAGAGATTAGAAATGTGTGTAAAACCCCATGCACAGCCATGGGACCTGTCTTTGCCATCTGGTATTTGCCTGAGAGTCACTTGACTGAAGTATTTCCATCTCCTGTTTTTTTTTCTCCCAGTCCTACCAGTCTTAAATTTAATTCTTGGATTCTGACAACTAAATCTATTTTCAATTTAACATTTAGTTAAAATGTTATTTCTTAGCTGGGCCCGGTGGCGCACACTTTTAATTATAGTACGTGGGAGGCTGAGACAAGAGGATCAGAGGTTCACAGCCAGCCTCAGCAACTTAGTGAGGGCCTCTGCGACTTAATGAAACTCTGTTTAAAAATAAGATAATAAAAGTTATTATATAAACTCTTCCTTTGGTGAGCAGTGAGAATCACATAGTGCATTTATTTTCCCTTCTTGCTTTACCTTCCAGAAAGCTTAGACATAAGCTTTAATGCTGAGGAAAATCAGGATTTGGACTGAAAACTTAGCTCACCTCTTATTCCAAGCATGACCTTAGGCAGTTTGCCTAATCTCTGAGCATGTTTGCCTAATCACCTCACAGGGCCACCCCACATCTCCTAGGGGAATGCCAGCTTCATTAACAGGTACCCCATGGCTTGCAGCTAGTTGTTCCTTCCTGGAAAACACACACACACACACACACACACACACACACACACACACGTGCAGTATTATTTATGACTTGAACCTAGTAGTGTTCTACCACTGAGCTACATCCCCAACCCTCATGTAGTGGCAGGACTGGCCTTGAGCTTGTGATCCCTCTATCTTTGCCTCCCAAATACTGAGATTACAGGTGTGTGCCACCACTCCTAGTCCAGAAATATTTTTAACCATCAGTTTTTATTGTAAAATGCAATATTATTGAAAATGAAGATACAGAATTGAAAAAAACCTTACCTCTAATCCTATCCTATAACATTGAACATTTCCCATCTCCAGTGTCTGGTTTCTGCTATGAGTGGGCTCCTGGTGACAGTCACATTGTAACCCAGGCACATAGGTGGGGAGAAAAGTTTTGCTCTATTTCTGTTAGTCAGTGGAACTGAAGTTTTCTTGGTATACATAGCTTCAATGATGTAAAACATCCCACCCTTGTCTTCTCTCTCACTACTAGGGATCTTCTTTGTGCCCTATGAAAGGACCCTTTTCCAAGAGAATTATACCTCCTTAGCATCAGCCCCTATGCTACCAAATTCCATTTAGGATAACAGATGATGGCTGTCAATGTCAGATTCTGGCAACAAGGATAATCTCAGAAAACTATCCCCTGTGCATGATTGTGATAGTGATCTGGCTCCTGTCTTTTGTCCTCCTTTGCCCCATCATACTCTATGCAGTGTCAGCAACAAGGAAGACTTGTTTGACACAGAGAAAAAACCTCCCTGTGACAGCACATCACACTCTGAGAGGTATGTCTGCTTTGGTAACAGGAGCTTACCATCTACAGAGGACAGACAACTAAGAAAGGTCTCCACACCATATCTGGTTGTTTGCTGCTTCACAGATCTGTCATATGGTGCAGGACAATGCATAGGATAGTGACCCCCTTATTGGATATCACACTTGTGAAAACTAAAGCCTTTGAACCCAGCTAAGAGCAATAGATGCAAAAGACTACCAAGAAGTGGTGGTGTCTGAAAGCCCAGGGCCTCATGTCAGCTGGAGAAGCTCCTTAGATAAGAACATAATTGGTCACTTAACTAACTTGCACATATAACCAGAAGCCAAAAGAAAAAACTACTAAAGAGTGGTAGGTGGAAAAATGGGGATAAAGTTATATTTTAAAGTTCTTGGAATAGAGTGGAAAAGAGTATTTGAGATTGAATCCACTTAGGTTATAGTGAAGGAAAGAGGCAGAATAAATAACATGCTGTTAGATCACACTGGGAGTTGATGGCAGACTCAGGAATAAATCTCAGGACCTGACTACTCCCAGGTTGGGGCTATTTCTGCTCTACCATCTACCTTCTCATCACTTGAGAGATCTGAATTCCTGTGGATGATATTCAGAGGCCACAGCTAGACTGGAGAGAAGTAAGTAAGTAAGTAAGTAAGTTAAGATGAGGGGATCCTATCAGCCCCCCCACCCCAAGCAAACATGAACAAGTAAATGGATGGGGACATGGAAGTCTGCTCCATTATCACTGGACTGAAGGAGCAGCCAGATACCTGGATCCTGGTCAACCACATAGTAAGTCATATCACAGAGAAAAGCAGTACACTAGTCCACTATGTGTTGCTATAACAAAATATCTGAGGCTGGATACTTTATAAAGAGGTTTGTTTAGATCACAGTTCTGGAGGTTCAAGGGAATGGCACTAACATATGTATGGCTATGGTGAGAGACCTCATGGAAGTTGATATTGGTATCACGAAGGCAGGAGCACGTGTAACAATTGCAAGTGGCTTGTGCAGAAAAGGGATTCATGGGAGGTGCCAGGCTCACTTAATAACCCGTTCTCATGGGAACTTATCTGGTTCTACAAGAACTACATTAATCTCTTGAGGGCAATTCCCCTTTGACCTCATCACCTCCCACTAGACCCTAACACAGGTCCCACCACCTGTCACCTTACCACACTGAGAACCAAGCTTCTATCACATGAACCCTTGGGAGGCCAAACTCTAGGAGACAGGTTGATCAGAAACCCGAGACTTAACTGGTTCCACAGAAGCCAATGAAATGAGGCATTCATTTCCAGTCATATGGAGCATCAGACACCCTTGGGATCCCCTTCCCCATTGCACAACTACTAAATCCAAAATCAAACATTACTGATTAATTACTGTGCTCAGAGGAAAGAACAGGATTCTCTAGGGACAACCTCAGTCATTTGCATGCTTTCATGCACGAATGCATACATATCTGCAAAAGAAACACTGGGGTGAAGGTGGTGGTAAGATACAAAGGGAGGAATGGGGCTGCACTGAGGGCAGGAGTCTGTAGCAACACTGCTGTACAGAGATCATTTTCTGAGCCAAACTCAGACCACTGTCAGAAGCAGGTCTATATCTCTGGAAGCAAGAACTCACAATTTTAGTCTATAGGATCAGAGCAAACAGGTACTTTCAACAGGTCCTGTCTGTGGAGGAAGAACAGAGGTGACTCTTGGGAACAAAGCAGAAATCCTAAAGTGGGGGAGATAAATGACCCAGAAATTAGTATCTAAAACTAGCATGAGTTCCAAGCAGATTCTACATGTTGACTAGGATAGTGTGGGCCCTAGAGTATTGGGATTGTAGGGCAGGGTTCAGTGGCCCCAGGAATGAAGAGAAGGGCTATCAAGACTGGTTTTGAGAAATAATGCAAAGGCCTGCAGCAAGCTGAGAACAGTACAGCCCAGGGCTCTGCTCCTAGACAGGCTGGGAATCCTGACAACAAACCTAGAGGACTTGGATGTGTCACATCAAGAGTCTGTAGCCAGCCTGACTACTGAGTTCTCATTTTTCATCTCACAGAACAACTGGAGAGCTCTGTACTTACTGCACCCATGAGATCCAAGACTGTCCGAAGATTACCCTAGAACATCTTGGCATCTGCTGCCATGAATATTGCTTTAAGGTAGGAAAGAGTGGTGTTGCTTCTAAGAACATCCTGCAGAGCACTGAAGTCTCATGGTTTTGTAGAAGGAGTCTTGATCCAAGTGCACAGCTGTGTACAATCTCAGGCTTTACAGGATAGGGAGCTTAATGAGTTCTCAAGTCCAGTGGAATGAAGGAGGGTTGGCAGTTCCTTGTACTTCGTGCCATAGGAGAGACAACTAGTCTTCTTGGGCTGGGTGTGGTGGCACACACCTGTAATCTAAGTACCTGGGAGGCTTGAGACAGGAGGATCACAGGTTTGAGGTCAGCTTTAGTAACTTAGCAAGACCCTGTTTAAAAATTTTAAAAAAGGGCTGGGGGTATAGCTCAAAGATAGAATGCCCCTGAGATTCATCCCTAGTTCCCTCCCCCAAAAAGCAATCTTCTTGGGAAAGACTATTCTCAACAGAGGGCCAATGAGTGCAAAGGCCCTGAGGCAGAAGCATAGAGGGGTGTGCAGGGCTTTATTCGGGGTGTTGAACATGGGCAAAGAAAGCTGCCACCTGGCCAATTATAGAGCTATATTCATGCATATAGAAAGCAGGAGGCTCGTTGGGCTGTGGAGAAGTCCAGCTGGGCAGGGATTTTAAACTGACCTGGTAGGGTGGGACTCATGTAAGGTGTATGTGTATGGAAGTTGGAATTATGGCATAAAAGTAGGGCCTGATAGGCTTGGGGGATTCTTGGAGGGTCAGAAAGCATTAGCTTTGTTACAGAGTTGCTCATCACCAATGATCTCAATCCCATGAGAGTGGGTGGTATCCTAGCTGCATTCTGCTGTCCCCAGGAAAAGTCACCACATTGCCCAGGCCATTCGTATAAACTATTTCTTCAGTAACCCTAATCATAGGCTTTTCTTACCTTACCCTTGGGAAAACCAGTTTCTGTTGTTATCCTTAAGAAGAAATGTTACTGGCAGCCAAGTCAGGGATCCTGCTTGGATTCCAACTGACCAGATTTGGCTACCCACCACACAATAGGCAAACAATGGAAAAAGGAAAAGGGAATTTTTATGCAGTTTGATCAAACTGGGGAGAAGCAGCTAAACTGCTTCTCTGCTGGTCCTACAGAAGTAGTAACAATTTATAGAAACAAAAGCCAGGTGATATGCATATGTAGATTTAGCTAGGCTAGACTAGACAGAGGACATGTCAGTCTCAGCTAGGTCAAGGAATAGTTTTCCAGTTTTCATTCTGAGCATGAGAAAATTAGGAATGCAGCATCATAGCAGGTCTTCAGGATCCCCATTCTCCACAGCATAAAGCACTTGCATTATGTGTGTGTGTTACATACATACATACATGGGATGAAACCCAAATGGAGGCATTCTACCTCCAAGCCACACCCCCAGTCATTTTATTTTATTTTTTTCAATTTTGAAACAGTCTCACTAAGTTGTTGAGGTTAGCCTTGAAACCTGCAATATTCCTGTCTCAGTCTCCCAAGTACTGACTGGGATTACAGGTGTCTGCCACCACGCCCAGCTTCATGAAGCACTTTCTTTCTTTTTTTTTTTTTTTTTTTTTGCGGTACTGGGGATTGAACTCAGGGGCATTCTATCTCCGAGTTACACCCCCAGACCTATTTTTTATTCTGAAACAGGGTCTCACTAAGTTGTGGAGGGCCTCACTAGGTAGCTGAGGCTGGCTGCGAACCTGGATCCTCTGGTCTCAGCCTCCCAAATGCTGGGATTACAAGCGTGCGCCACCATGCTCCACTATGAAGCACTTTCAAAGCCCATATTGTACGTTTTAGTTTTCTGTGTGCCCAGACCTTATTCCTTAAATAGATCAGCACTGTCAGTTAGCTAAATTTGAAGTTCAAGTCCTGGTTCACAAAAACTAAAATTACAGGAACATAATACATGTATCAGAAGGCTAATTAATTTATAGTGAGAAATAAAATTGCCAGAAGAAAGGAGTTGAAAAGTAGAAATAGCCATCCAGATTGCCATCAGAAAGGTGCTTGGTAAGAATGATCCAGGTACTTGGAGTTAGTTGCCTCATGCTGTTCTCTGCCCTTCCCAGCACCCTCTTAAAGGTTGAAGCCAGAAGGCTCAGCCTGTAACCTGGAGAGGGCTAGAGATCCAGACACACATAGACCCTTGGGCTCCTCTTATTTGAGACTGTCTATAGGCCATACTACCTTAATTCCCTGTGCCAGAAAAGTCCACCACTGGCTTTTCTGGGGTGGCAGGTTTGTGAGTCATGAAATTGGAAGGGCTGAGCTTTCATATTACCTTTCTCTGGACCTTAAATGTCCCCGGCTCCTCTTATAACAGCAATGACTGCTGGCATTTATTGAGCACTGGTTCCAGGCTGAGTACTCTACATGGGCCATGTCCCTGAATGACCTTGAGAAGGCCCTGCTGGTGAGTCCATTTTATAGATAAGAAAATAGAGGCTCAGAGAATTTCAAGTAACATGCCCAAGCTCACCCAGCTAATACATAGTATAGTCAAAGTTTAAACCCAGGCTAAATTCTTAAACCCCAAATCTTAACCACTGCCTGGTCTTCCTGGTAGCCCAACTAGTTTCTGTAGGTGTGTTTTGTTTTGTTTTTGAGGTTAAATTTTGCTTCTTTTAATTTTCTGACATGCAGTTTACCACATCTGCCTGTCCCTCTTGCTGAGGCACCCCATCTTACTTTGCTTTGTATGTATGTTGATTTCCTGCTTATTTGATCTTTCAGTGTGGGATTTGCAGTAAGCCAATGGGTGATCTCCTGGACCAGATCTTCATTCACCGTGACACCATCCACTGTGGCAAATGCTATGAGAAACTCTTCTAGGTGGGTGCTGGCAGCCCAAGGGACAAGCAGCCAGGAAACCCATTAGGAAGAAGAAATTCTCCCTAGTTTCTCACTGGGTCTTACCCCAGGACCCTGCTATCCCTCTCAGCCTTTTTGTTCAGGAGGCCAGAGTCGTTGTGTCCTGTGCCCTATGATACTTTGAGATTTTAAGTGGCATGGACAAAGCCCCTCTCTGGGAACACTTACAATTTGCCAGAGTCATAGTCTCTTCCTCTTAAGAAACACCTTCTAATTAGCACCTCGGTTGAGCGCTTTAGCTGCCCTGGGATGCCCCAGGACTCTGTTAGCCCCAGTTTGTGACAAGGAAATAAAGCCTTAGAAAGGGAAGGGGTCTGTGAAATACCTACTTGGTTTATGGTAGAATCAGGACTTTACCTTGGGTCCTGGGCTCTCTACTACATTCCTATGGACCACCATTGCTCCCATAGCTTCAGATCTGGACTCAGTAGCCAAGGTTTTCAGTAAAACAAACCTCTATGCTAACAGTCAGTGGAATTGCCCATAGTGTCTAAGCACAGATCAGAATATTTCCTTTGAAGGCAATCAGAATGGGTGGTGACCAGACTGTCTCCCAACTACATGCAGGTTGCCTTCTTTCCAGGACACACATTTGCTCTAGCTGACTTGATTGTTGGATTGGGTGTACATTTCTAGTCTCATGGCTACTTGTGTTTTCTTTTACCTTCCCCAGGCTTATGAGAAGCTGATGACCCCTCGGACAAGTTTGGCTGTCCCCAGTTGCTGCCTCTTCTTCACACATACACAATCTCAATCTCTCTTTCTTTCTCTCTACTCTCTCTTTCTCTCTTTCTCTCTCTCTCTCTCTCTCTCTC
>PVLC010002093.1:9854-122626 GCA_004027655.1 Graphiurus murinus
GTGCTGGAGATTGAACTCAGGGGCATTCTACCTCCGAGCTACACCCCCAGCCCTATTTTTTTATTCTTTATTTTGAAACCGAGTCTCACTAAGTTGCGGAGTGCCTCACTAGGTAGCTGAGGCTGGCCGCGAACCCGGATCCTCCGGTCTCAGCCTCCCGAATGCTGGGATTACAAGCGTGCGCCACCACGCCCGGCTTAAAATTTTTATTTTGAGACAGATTCCTGCTAAGTTGCCCCTGCTGGACTCCACTTTGTGATCTTCCTGACTTAGTCCTCCGAGTAGCTGAGACCACAGGTGTGCAGCACCATGTCCACTCCAATCATTTTTTAATTAAGGTTCTTTTTTTTCTTTTTTGCCGTTCTGGGGATTGAATCCAGGGGCTTCGTACCTCTGAGTTAAGCCCCTAGTCCTATTTCTTATTCTTTATTTTGAAACAGGGTCTCACTAAGTTGCAGATTGCCTCACTAAGTACCTGAGGCTGGCCGTGAACCCAGATCCTCTGGTCTCAGCCTCCCAAGTACTGGGATTACAAGCGTGTGCCATCGTGCCTGGCTTATTAAGGTTCTAGTGTGTTTATTTCTGTGTGCATAAATTTACTTAAACATTTTTAGTTGCACGTATTTATGAGGTAGATTGTGATAATTCAATACAACATGTAATGATCACATCAGAATGACTGGCATTTCCATCTCCTTAAACATTTATCATTTCTTTGTATCGAGAGTCTTCAAATTCCTCTCTTTTAGTTCTGTATAAAATGTATAATAAATTGTTGCAGCCTCTGGACATCTTAGAGTGTGTTCAATACTAGAACCTGAAATGGCCTTTACAGTTCCTTTCACCCTTCTGCCTCCGGCTGGAGTCCAACCAAGATCATGAGTTGTACTCAGTTATCCTGTCTCCTATCACCTTAGTCTCCTTCAGTTGGTAACAGACCTTCAGTCTCTTCTCTCTCTCTCTCTGGTACTGGGGATGGAACCCAGGGGCATTCTACCTCAGAGGTACACCCCCAGCCCTATTTTTTATTCTTTATTTTAGAAACAGGGTCTCACTAAGTTACAGAGGGCCTCACTAAGTAGCCGAGTCTGGCTGCAAACCCTGATCCTCCTGTCTGAGCCTCCCAAATACTGGAATTACAAGCGTGCGCCACCACGCCTGGCTTCTTTTGGCTCTCTTAATCTTGCCATTTTTGACAAGTACAGTCCAGATTTTTCCATTTGAAAAAATCACTTCAGAGTGTTCCTCAGACTGGGTGTTCCTGGCATTTTCTCTTGAATAGATTCAGCTGTGCACAGTTTGGAAAGACTATTCCAGAAGCAAGACGTCCTCCCTGGGCAGGCGCAGCCAGAGCACAGCCTGGCAGTTTGTCTGGATTGCTGATGTCACTTTTGATCACTCAGTGATGGCATCTTCTGCTAAGTGTCCCCACTGTCAAGTTATCAGTTTTCATTTTGCAATTAATGAACAATTTCAGAGGAAATATTCTGAGACTAGGTAAATACTCTGTTTCTCAGAAAACTTTGACCAACTAGTTGCTTTTCTAACTCTGTCATTTCTGTTTGTCTTTATTTAATATATTCGACTGTAATCATCTGTGGGCTCTTGAATTCTTTAATCTATTTATGGGTTACAGCTACCTTCGTGATTTACTTTGATGCTCACATTTGTCCCACATTTGATTTGGCCAGCAGGAGTCCCTTACCTGGATCCATTGTATTCATATTTACGATTGCATTCTCTTTCTCTTCCTCCCCCTCCTCCCCGCCTCCTTCCCCTCTCCTCCTCCTCCTTCTTGTGGTACTGGAGATGAAACCCAGGGACACTCTACCCCCAGCTACACCCCCAGCCCTATTTTATTTATGATTATTTTCTATTCACAGCAAGTGGCCTTGATTTTCCATCTAGGGTAGTAATAGAACTTTACATTTTTTTCTTTAGGAGTGGAACCACCATATGGACTCAGCCATACCACTCCTCTGTATCTTTCCAAAAGAATTGAAGTTAGATTACTATAGTGATATGTACATATCCATGTTATAGTGGCACAACTCACAATAGTCAAATTATGGAACGAAGCTAGGTGCAAATCAGATGAATGGATACTGAAAATGTGGAATGCACACACTCTGGAATTTGAGTAAGCCATAAAGAAGAACAAAGTGATGTCATTTGCAGGAAAATGGATGGAACTAGAGAATATTATGCTAAGTGAGATCAGTCTCAGAATGTCCAGGGTCATATGTTTTAGGGACTTTAGTCAAAGGATGAGAGAAAACAATAGAATAGTGGAAGGAGACTTGAAGAGAAAGGTGGGAGGGGAAAAATGAGAATTGGGGAAGAGATCAGTTCAAATAAGGTATGTTCAAGCATAACGGTATCATTGCCAATCTCTCTAACTTGTGTGGGGAGGGAGGGAGGGGGAGCCAGTGGAATATGGAGGGAAAAAATGAATACAATAAACTTTTTTCTTTATATTTAAAAAAGTGAGTTGATTTAGAGTGAAGTATTAATATGATAATGATATATACTATATAATTATACACAATATTAATAAATATTAATGATACTTGGTCCCAGCTACGACAAAACAATCTAGAAAACTTGATATGCAAATACCTGAAGTTTGGGAAATACCGTATTTTATTGTGATTATGTTGGCTCTATTTTTGCACTTCAAATATTTGACCACTTTGCCCCAACTGAAAACTTGGAATATTTCAGATGTATATCTATTTTGGCATTCACGTTCTGTTTCTTACACCGCTTCTTGTCTGTGACTTGCAATGGAAATCCTTTGCCAGCCTATATGCCCTGACCTTGCTTTGGGACATAAAGGTGACATCTATATGAATACAAACAGAAAGCTGAGCCATTCCAGTTATAACCCTACCAATCATTCAAGGCACAGTTCAAAGGCCCTCTTTTTATCAGATTGGGTTCTTTGGTTGCATACAACAGAAATCAAATCTGGCTAGCTTAAGCTCATAGAATTCATTTGGAAGAGTTAAACTTGGGGGAAAAAAATCAGAACCCTGATCAGCTTTGAGGATCTGAGTATCAGGGACTCATGGGGAGTCTCTTTAAGGAACCACCTTCAGAGTGAATGAGTTCCACTCAGGTTCCTATATTTGTATTCCTCTTCTGAAGCTTTAGATTACTAGGAGAATATCCTTTGGGGCTTCCCTGGGTCATGAGCCCATTTGGTTAGAGATAGGCAAGACTCCTTTCTTTGTACAGTCATTATACTAGGAATAAGGTCATGCTCCAAAGGACAATTAGGTACAATGGAAAAAACATCTCACAATTTTGAGTGTTCGTTATGAGACAGGCACTCACTTAAACACTTTATATCTGTTGGCTTGTTTAGTGTATATTACAACCTGGTGACACTTTGGTGAGAGGAAAACAGAGGCTCAGAGGTTGACTAACTTGTTCAAGTCCCTATGGCCAGTATTTTTCTTTTTTTTTTTGGTACTGAGGATTGAACCCAGGGGCATTCTAGATCTATGTCACACCCTAGCCCTTTTTATTGTTTTTATTTGAAACAGGGTCTCACTAGGTTGCTGAGAGTCTCACTATGTTACTGAGGCCATCCTTGAACCTGCGATCCTTCTGTCTCAGTCTCCCAAGTATTGGGATTACAGGTGTGCTCATCTTACAGCTGGTAATTCTAAGAGTCAAGATTTATACCTAGGCCTCGGACTTCAGAGTCCAAGCTTCAGCTCACAGACCTAAGAGTCCAGTCAATTCTTGGTGGGAAATTCAAGACCACTCCACTTTCATTTCATAGACTTCCCTATCCTCTGCTCCACTATCATCTTTCCCAGAGCCTCATGCATCTCTCCTTGCTAGCTTTTTCCTGGTGAAGGGTACCCCTGTCTCCATCTCCCAGACAGCAGGCTCTTTGCCAGCAGTGGCCAGGCCGTGTTTATTTCTGAATCCTTCAGGACACATCAAACAGAGCCTTGCACATAGCCGAAACTCAGTAAATATTTGCAGTATTGAATCAAATCTCCTTAATAATATTTGCCTTAACAAGGAGAGAGAGAGAGAGAGAGAGAGAGAGAGAGAGAGAGAGAGAGAGAGAGAGAGAGAGAGAGAGAGAAAGAGAGCGTGATAGAGCCTGGGAGCTTTTGCTAGACTCTTAATTAATCTAGTTAATAATCACATGCTCCGAGTGTCAGTTTGATGGTGCCCTGACTTCCTGTCTTGCTGGGTGATTAACCTCAAAGGACTATTGGAGATACCCAGACTTCTGCCCCTAAAAAAAGGCCATCATCAGAGCAGCTCACAAGAGCAGCAGCCAGCCTGAGGATCAGCAGGGACTCGGTCACTAGGTGTTCATGCTTGTTTTGCAAAGGGCAAAGAGACCAAATATACTGTGTCTCTTTATGTTGGTCTGATGCCCTGTCTCCTAGCTCAATGCTTCGGCTCACCAAAGCTGTCAGGCCCCCTCCTGCTGGCTTTGGAAAGAGTTCTCTGAAGCTGGAAAAAACAGCAATAATCCCTTCTTACTCCCTGGGAAGGCTTTTGAAAAACTGAGAAGGGCTGGCCCCAGAAGTCCTTTTAATTATGAGACCAGCTTAGCTTTTGAATAATTTTTTCCAACTTAAGTGGCAGTATGTGTTTTCAGTGAGTTGGCTGTTAAGAGAGAGCTTGGCTTGGTTTCTGGGCCCAAAGTCTGAAAACTTGGTTGCTAGCTGTATAGTTTGGGGTATTTTATTTAACTTCTCTGATTTTTATCATCAGTAAAATGGGGACAATATCCTTAATTTATGGAGTCATTGTGAGTGACCGGCAAGTTAATACATGTGAAATGTGATCTTTATTTGGTTTCCACCAATGTAGCCTTTAAGACAAGGACTTGGGTGAAAGTAGGTGATCTCAGGAAGTTGGGGTGAGGGAGTGGAAGGATGAGATAAGGAAAGGAGAAAAGTCAACAAGGATTACCAATGAAGGAATTGTCCTTACAGGGCTGGGTGCCCCGGGGCTGGACTCTTGAGATATGTGGAACATTCCTCCAAGTCAAACAGCAGAAGATAGGGAACTTGGGGCATTGATTTACTGACTCCCTTTCTTCATCTGATAGACCTGCTCTTGGGGGAGCTCTTCCCCCACTCCCAAACATAGTAATTCTGGGTTACCCTTGTGCATTTGGGTCTGGGGTGCTAGAGTAGATCTGCAGGTATAGGAGAAGAAAGGGCAATGCAGGTTGCTTGAGGTGGAAGCTGTCAGTGTGCCAGCATGCCAGGAACTGTCTATGCTACAGGCAAGCACTAGTGTACCATGACCATCTGTGGAGGGCATCGATGGGGACTGGCACTGGGGCTGAAAGCCATGTTTGGCACACAATAGGTACTCACTATACTATAGCTGGAGAGGACACAGGCTTAGCTGCTGAACATCCCTTCCTATGAGGGCCTATCCTTCTGTGACTTAACATGGTTTGCTGTCACTGTGGATCAGGATTCCTGATCCTAGTTATAGGATGCCCAGTTACTGGAGTGGTGCATGACCAATGAGACCAATCAGAATAGTCATCCCTCTGCTCAGTGTTTGGTTTGTGGTGGGCATATGACCCAAGCTGGGATAATCAGAGCCTTCCTGAGAGCACCTTGACTTACACCAGAGCTGGTGGAGAGGAAGCTATTATTTCTTGCCAAGAGATGGGCCAGGATCAGGAAGAACAGCTGGCCTCCATCTTCCCCAACTGCTAGGAAGAAGCCTTTCTGTCATGCAGAGTCCTGTATTCCAGGCTAGACTTCTCTACTTTCTGGCAGGCCACGTGACCTCTCTGAAGTTCAGTGTCCTCAGCTATAAATGGGGACAATGGCTACTTTTCAGGGTATTGTATTTCAGTGAGGGTGGATGTAAAACGGTTGTCAAATAGCAAGTCCTCTATAAATGTTGGCTCTGTTTTTGTGGTTTGTCTTGATTCAGTTTCTCTCTATGGAATCTGACTGAGCTGGAGCAATTTTTTTTTTCTAAATAATTCCAATCCTTGAATGTGGGTGTTGGTGACCAGACCACATGTGTTGTAGTCCTGCATTAGTTCTGATTACTGCATGTGATAATGATTTACTTTCTGGGGACCTCCCATGGAGGAGACTCTACAGCTCCCCAGAAAAGCCTGCACCACCAGCCCCACCTTGCTTTACCAGTCCTGAGAGGGAGGTCTCTTCCTTTTCTCCCACTCATGACAATTATGTAGCCACTGTAACTCATGACCAAGTAGACTATGGATGAGCTTTGAGAAACTGGCCAAACAACTATTATTCCAATATAGTGCCCCCATCTGTTCTTGCTTCCAGCAACTAGATAAAGTAAAAATGTGAAGTTCATTTTAGGAAAATTTCCCATGCTTTTCTCTTACTTGAGACCATTCTCCAATAATCCTTTGGTTAATGCTTTTGCCTTTAGTACAGAAATTTAGAACTTTTGAAGTGCTATTCATGGGCTTCCATAAAACAGACTTATCAATTGCTTATGTCTTCCTTCCTTCCTTCCTTCCTTCTTTCCTTCCTTCCTTCCTTCCTTCCCCTTCCCTCCCTCCCTCTGATTGAACCCAGGGGCATTCTACCTCTGAACTACACCCCCAGCCCTTTATTTATTCTTTTTGAGACAACGTCTCCCTAAGTTGCTTAGGTTCTCACTATGTTATTGAGGCTGTCCCTGGATCTGTGATCCTCCCATCTCAGACTCCTAAGCACTGGAAAGACAGATGTGCACCACCATGCCCAGATTTATGTCTCCTTTTGATGCATGTAACAGCCAAGTGGACCATTCCATAAACCTACCCCATTGATGGACTAAAGATCTTTGCTCCTCTTAGATAGCTCTCTAAACCTGCTGAATGACATTTTTTCATCAATTACAGTCTTACTCTATCTCCCTGCCCACATATGGTCTCAAGTACCAAATTAGGCTCTACAAATAAATTTCCATTTGCAGAAGAGATAAAATTTATTTGTTATCATGTTAACCATGAATTCCTGGATGACATGGCTATGTATATCTTATTTTTGCTGCTAAGACACTAAAAATACTATGTCAGAAACTTGCTAGGCATTTGATCTGTGTTTGCTGAATGAGGGAAAAGCCTGGTTTTGAAGACATTCATAGTCTGGTTCCTGGACTGGAGCTTGTGGGTGATGGTCTCAGTTGGGTTATACACACAGTGTCACATTTGATCATCACTACAATTCCAGGACCTGGATGAGATTATCACCCATCTCATTGGCTTCTCTTTGTGTTAAGATTATGCTCATAACCACTGCATTATGTGGGGACACATGCTTGTGCTATGTTGCTTCCTCAGTCACTCCTCTCTAACTTCCTCCTGTGTTCCAACGTTTGGGATGCCAATTTGAATATTCTAGGGACATATTTCCCAGCATGTTTGCTTAGCTGGCAAAAGGAGTCCCGCTCATGGCAGAGTGCAAAACACTTATTTTTTCCCCCTCACAAACAAATCTGGAAGCCAACATTGAGATCTATGTATTTTCTGTTATTTACAAAAGGAAGGAAGAAGCTATTGAGTCTTTCCCAAGCATTGTATTCTTCCCAACATTGGCAAGTGGGCGTGGAGAAAGGAAAACTGTGCTTATTGAGGGCTTAGTCTGTGCCAAGTACGTTGATGTGTGCTTACAGAACCTTAATGTCATGGATAACCTTCATTCATCTTCCCAGATTCCTCTCAAACAGCTCCTGCTCTGTTTAGACTTTTCTCCTCATCCGCTTCCTTGTTAGAGTTGATCCCTCCCTACTTTACCTCCCTGTTATGCCCTATTTACCTTCCTATTATGCCCTATTTACCTCCCGGTTATGTTGGATCTTTGAAACTATGTTGTATATCTTGGTATCTATTTCTATCCTTCCTCTAGATCTGCCTGTCCAAAAGGGTAGCCACCAGACACAGGAGCTCCTGATCATTTGCAATGTGTCTAGTCCAAATTGAGTGGTGCTGTAAGCATAAAACTCACATCATAGTGTGAGTATGAAAAATAGTATGCAGACTATCTCATTATCTTTATGTTGATGATATATCCAAATGACAACATTGTGTTCAATAAAATATATTAAACAAAAATTCATTTGTTTCTTCTTATTTGCTTAATGTGACTACTCTGAAATTTAGATTTGTATGTGTCTCACATTATATTTCTATTGGATAGACTCTGGAATTTCTTGTGTTAGGCTTTGTGTCTTTTTCCCCCACAAGGACCCAGAACAGGGTCCTGCACCTAGTAAATGTTGCTTAAAACCATGTTGGCAAGCCAGGTGTGACGGTACATACCTGTAAAGTACTTGGAAGGCTGAGGCAGGAAGGTTTGAAGCCAGCCTTATCAACTTAGCAAGACCCTGTTTCCAACTAAAAAATAAATAGGGCTGGCAGTAGAACTCAGAGGTAGAACACCCCTGGGTTCACTCCCCAGAGGCAAACATGGAATCCTGTAACAGAAAGCTTCACATTTTTTTTCTGACCCCAGTGAAGAAGAGACCTGAAATTTGACAGAATGATCCTAATGATTGACACATTGGTGAGACGGTAAGGCTCCAAGTGAAGAGACCAGTCAACAGAACAAAATGCAAAAACGAAAAAAAATGATCTGAACTAACTGGATTCTGGGGAAGACAGTGGCAGAGTTGCTAATAAGGCTAGAATATAGCTTGTAGAAAACTCCAGAATAAAAAGTGAGTTCCCTAGACAAGTTACAGTATGAGCTGTGGATGCGCTTCCTTCACTGTCTCTGGACAGGCCAATGGCTTCTTGTGGTTCTCTATTGGAGACCATTGTCCAGCCACAGAAAAATGCTAGGTATCTACTCAGGCCAAGACGGGAGTGAAAGAGACTCAGGACCCTTGTTGGGAGTAGTCCTTGCCCATTAATGTGGGAACGGATGACAATGGATGATAGCCTTCTCGCCCTTCTGTTGGTACAAATCTGGAGCAGATGCACAGTCCCCCATACCAGTGAGCAGCTGCTCAGCTCATCCCTACCCGGGTTCTTCCTTTCGGGTTTAACTTTCCCACTCTTCCATCAGTGCTCCTCAGTATTGGTCCACCAACACTACTTATATCCAAATCTGTGTTCTGGTGTCTGATTCTGCAAGACCCACTCTAGGGCAGTCAGGGCATTTGATGTCTGAGAATTCCAGCACATGTCAGTCAGAGACATAGACAGAGGTTTATTTAGGAGAGTAGGAAATACACATTCAAGGGAGCATATGGGCTACTTCAAGAGGAGGATGCATTTGGGGGGTTCATGACTCTTCTTTTGAGGGAAACATGGTGAAGAGAGTGTGGGAAGGTATGTGAAGGTGACCTCCCTCCTGTACTCTTGAGGTAGTCTTTGCTGGTCTGGCCATCTTTGGGATCCTCAAGCCTGAAGTCTCCATTGCCTGATGAATAGATAAGCTAGAGAATCCTTTAAATTACAGGTTTTTCAAGGTAATTTATCTGTCTTGCTAACAGTACCCAGGGCCATTATCATTTCTTTTGATTAACTATAGGATCTACAGATTTCTCAAGAATTTGTCAGAAACAGGCCTGAGAAGGAGATCTGGTTTGGGGAGTAAAGGTTGAGACACTTTAGCATCAGCTTCTTATATTAAACGTATATTTTCTACCTGTCTCCTCTCTACCTCTTTATTGCTTTTATCCTACATAACTCCTCCCCTTTCTACTCTGAGACTTCAATCCCTTAATCTTAAGGGTTAGTAAGGGGTGAAGTTCTGTCTTCTATACCTGTTTTGGGCTGGCAAGGGGTGTTGTCCCTCCCAGGCCAGGAATCGAAAGTCTAGTCTTAACTGATCTAAAAGAGACAGAAAAATTGGTATCAGTTGTTGAGATAGGTTCTTTAGAGTCTGGTCACAAGTTAATACACTACTGAAGGACACAGCCTTAGGAATGGGAGGCAAATTTCTCTCTGTCTCCTTTAGATCAGTTAGGGTAAGACTTCTGATCCCTGGCCAGGCAGGGACAACACCCCTTGCCAATGTGAAGTAGCTATAGAGGATGGGGCTTTGTCCCTCTGACTCTTGACTCCCTTTGGGCTCACCCATCTTTCTCCTCCTATTAAATCTTGCATTCGCTCTTAGTGATCCCTTGCACATCCAGGGTCACACCATTACACATCTGCATTCCTTTATCTGGACATTCACGATTGTCTGCTTAGCATTCAAAGACCCTCAAACCTGGTACCAACTTCTCATCAGGCCTTTGTCCACTGTACTCCATTCTCAAACGCTTGTCTCCGTTTCTTAAATATACCCTTTATTTTTCTCACCTCTTTGCTCTTACACAAATGCTTCCTTGTGCCTCCAATGGCTTTTGAAATGTTTACTTCCATGATTATCCTAGCCTCATTAAAATTGCTAAAAAGGATATAAAGGAAAAAAAAGGCCTTCTTAATGGTCTCAGAGTTATTGTAAGTCAAGTTGTGGATTTCAGAGCTGAGAATGGTAGTGCATGTCTGTAATCCTAGTACTTGGGAGGCTGAGACAAGAAGATAAGAGGATCACAGGTTCAAGACCAGCCTCAGTAACTTAGCAAGACTCTCAGTCACCTATTGAGACCCTGTTTCAAAACAAAACAAAAAAATTAAAAGGGACTGGGGGTGTAGCTCAGCAGTAGAATGCCTCTGGGATCAATTCCAGTCACACACACACACACACACACACACACACACTTCAATTTATTAGACTCTAAGGATTTCAATTTAGACTCTATGTTTGTTTCCAGATTCTGTTTCAATGTGGCAGTGCAACAATATTGGCTACATGTAGCCACAAGATTTATACCCAGAATACAGCATTAAGTAGGAAAGAGTATAGGGAAACCTCTTTAGTACGGTAACTTGATAAGAATTCCACTGATAATGTCACTGACTCTTCCACTTTGTAAGCTCAGGTAGTTCCACGAGGCATTTTATCCAGATGGGGCCTGCCTCCAGTTTGTTGACTGCTTGCTGAGAAATAGGTTAAAACACAGTACAGCTGCCCGGATGATGAATTCTTCTTTCATGAGATCCTAGCCCTTGGAAATGTGCTTTTATGTATCTCTTTGATAACCTTGAGAATTTTTGATCCTGCAAATGAAAACTGTTGAGATATGTCATGGGACACTTGGACGGAGGGCCAGAGAAAAATAAAGCTTCTTGACATGCATATTAGTTCCTACAAAGTGAAGCAAATCTACAAGCATCGCCTTGAAATCAGAGGGAAGCAGAATCCCTGCGGAATTTCTAGTGATCCAGGGATAGCTGCATGGAGTGCTTCACCTTCTAACCTATTTGAAAGTGCGAGGCAGTGTGTAGGTGGCTGGGAGCGTGAATTCTGGTAGGGAAGGCCTGGCCTGGGTCTGTTGAGTACCAGCTCTGTCTCTTAGGTGCTATGTGTTCTCAGACAAGTACAAAAGACCCCTGTGCTTCAGTCCTGTCACCTGTAAATGGGCCTAATGCTAGACCTTACCTCTTAGTACTCTTGGGAGGATAAGTGAATTAGTACATGCACAGGTCTTCTAGCAGCACACAGTAGGTGCCTTAAAATGTTTGCCATTATAATTATCACTATTTTATGATTATTGATATCTATGTCATTAGCAGCAGTATATGATATTTTCAGTACTCCTATTTTTCTAATGGTTTTACTTTCTTGTTTGAGGGAACTTGAATGCCTTCATGTTTAAAATGTGTGTGTGTGTGTGTGTGTGTGTGTGTGTGTGTGTGTGTGAGAGAGAGAGAGAGAGAGAGAGAGAGAGAGAGAGAGAGAGAGAGGAGAGAGAGGCTGAGGATTGAGCCCAGGGGTGTTCTACCTCCAGTTCTATTTTATTTTTTACTTTCAAATAGGATCTATGTTGCTGAGGGTCTTGCTAAATTGACGGGGCTAAGCTCAAACCTGTGGTCCTCCTGTCTCAGCCTCCCAAGAACTGGCATTACAGGTGTGTGCTACCACATCCAGCTGTCTTTAAGAGCTTTTTAACTGACAAAATAATTGCATATGCTTATCATGTACACTATAACGTTTAGAGTACAGCTATACTGCATATTAATTTGCATATTCTAATTAGTCTATTCATCAGCTCACATACTTATTATGCTAAATGTCTTTTTAAAGGCTCATTTCATTTCAAGCCCTGCTTTCTCCATGGGGTCTTTCGCTTTCACTTAGGGATGTCATCTCTCGCAGTCACCCAGGCCTTGGGTCATAACAGTAGGCTGCTCATCCAACAACTTTTTTTGTGAAGTAAATGACACCAAAGAGGTTATGCTATGCTGAATACTTTATTTATATCTTTTATGTAAACATAATTTGCTTTGTAGGCACAATATAACAAAAGCTCTAAAGCCACAAACACATTAGACAATGTTTCTGTTCACTCCCATCAAACACAGAAGCCTTCACAGTTCCTTTAAGGCAAACTGAGACATTCTTTACCTTTCCTTCAGAAAAACAATCATGAGACAGGAAAGAAGGTGCTTAAATGAGGGTCCACTGGATGGTGAATTTAAGTGCTTTCCTCTCCTACTCTTCATGGTGGAGACTGTGTTGTTGGCCAAACTCTGGCTCCTCATTCAGTGTTCTCAGGAGAGAGAGGTTTTTAACCAACTGGTAAAACATGCGATTACTGGATTAACTGCTTGTTAAAACAGGTTTGGGGAGGGTGACTTTTCATGACTCTTACCTGCTATCAACAAAGACCAGTCTGGATTCGGAATGAGGCTAGGTTCCCTCCCTCTCCCCTGGAGAAGGATACCCCTCATGAGGCCAGTGGCTCTTGGATCCTCTAGCCCTAGAAAATGCCATTTCTGTCCCCTTTACTAGGACTATCACTGGGATGGTGAGTTTTCTTATGAACCCCCTTTTCAGGGTAGCTGTAGGAGAAATACAACCAATAAAAGAGTGTTTAGCAAAAATGTTGGGGGATAAGCAGCTCATTATCTCTCTAGATGTTTCCGGTATCAGAGAGATTTGGGGTAGGAAGAGAAGATGAAATTGGTGTCCTCTTTTGAGAGACTCTCTTCTCTTGGCTTAGTAGCTGGCAGCAGTCTTTCCTGTCTTCATATTTCACACACATTCACAGTGAGGAGAGACTCCTTTCAGATAAATATTTGGCATAAATAAGTCCTCATCATAAGCTTACTAGAGGGGGAAAAAAAGAACATGATGAACGAGGTGACATTTGTTACAAAAGAACTTTGGGAACCCAAGAGGTCAGTGTTGAAATGCATCCGGTCCCATCTCTAGGGGGAAGAACTGGGTCCATCATAAAGCTTGTTGGTAGAGGACCTGGGCAAGGCGAGAACCCTCTTGTGTCTCCCCAGATGCAAAGAAAGTTGGCGTGCTAGTTACATGGGGACATGGAAACCCACTAGGATCTTTCATAACATGAAACGTGCTGGGGTGCTAATTGCACAGGCTCCTTGTGTTTCTAGCTTGGTTTGTGGCAGGTAGAGTTAACCCTTTGGCCCAAAGAACTGGACAGACACTTCTATCTACAGGATAACTGTGTCCACCTCTCAAGCCTAGTCAAACTGGGCAGGGCTGGGGTTTCTTAGGAGTTTAGGAGCTGGCAGATTGAACGCTACAATCAAGCACATCGGTCCCTGATTTCCACGGAGCAGGGGCCCTGCAGAATCCGCACCTTGGTTTTATATACAGGGAGGAGGGGAGATTGCACATTTGGTATCAGATACTCAATGGCAAGGAGTTTTTTACATGCCGGAACATGCTTTGGCAAGACAGAAGATACTCACTGATTTTCCCAAACATGGTCTGCAAGGGAGCTCTTCCTTGGGGAAGGTGAGAAACTACAAATAAAATAATTGGTAATGCCGATGCCCAGTACGCAAACATAGTGAGTCTCAGCAATGGAATCTGAATCAGTCCTGCACATGCTGAGTTTTCTGAAAATAAAACCTATATGGTGGGGAGCAGGATTTTGCTTGTGAGGCAGGGCTTCAGAGGAGAAATCTCTGTCCGAGTCCTCAAGTGCAAACCATTGACCCATCTTATGTCATCAGAAATCCAGACCTGGCCCCCTGTGTTTATGAATAAGAACCTGCAAAAGGATGCCAAGCCAGAGGGTCAGAAGACAGTGACTCCAACCTTATGGTCTTGAGTCAACAGGGTAAACATAAGGATGTTGCCTTAAAGGGAGAGAGGAAAAGTACTGTTTGCTGAGTTTGTAGATTTGTGGGCTCAGGAATACCTCTCCTAGTCTACCCTCTTTCTGCCGGCCAAATTGGCAAGTGCACTGGTCAGAGGCACGGGTGGCCGGCCGCATAGAGTGTCATTGGCCTGGAGCTTGCTGGGACTGGATCGTGTTCTGTGATAACACCTTTCAATTCAAACTGGTCCTCTCCCGTGTCCGGTCTGTTAGGCATTGGGCCTGGGGACTGGCATTGATTTGCAAGTCTATCCTAGAACCATCAAGAAGGACCCAAAGATGGATGGCTATGGTACAGGGGAGTGTGTGAATGCACAGATCGGAAAGGGACATAACATGGTGTGGAACGGGATTGGCACTTAATTCCAAACCAAACCAAACAAAAACAAAAACAACAGCGATCAACAGCTTCTTAGCTCAGCTGACTGCAGACAAACACGACACGCACTGACTACAGCATTTGTTCACTGGGGCACAGAGGAGTTTCGCAGCCGGTCTCTTCTTCCAAACCGTCGCTCCCGTCCTCCCGTCGGGGTCCTCCGCTACTGGATGAACGGCATCCGCTCCTTGTTCTCACTGTCGCCCTCGTGGTCCTCCTCCTCCTCCCCCGCCTCGCTGGTCTCCGTGCTGTCATTGGCCATCTGTCAACCAATGGAGAGCATTACAGAGTGGCCATCTGCAAATCAACAGAGGACCTTGGGGGGCTCTGCCACCCACCCCGCCTTCTCTGAGCCTCTGTTGGAGTCGCCCCAGGAAGGACTTCCTTGGGAGTGGTCACTCCTGGAGGAGAAAGTGCCACTAAAGGGTCCTCCAGAGTCAGGCATGGTGACGCACACCTGTCATCCTAGCTCTTGGGAGGCTGAGACAGGAGGACCACAGGTTTGAGGTCAACCTCAGCAACTTAGCGAGATTCTCAGCAACCTAGCGAGACCGTGTTTCAAAACAAAAAGTAAAATGGGCTCAGGGTGTAGCACAGAGGTAGAACAATCCCTAGGGTTCAATCCCTAGTACCACCAATAAATAAAGGCCCCCGGGTCCCATTCGCCAACACCTGCTGAGCTGCACAGGGAACCACACATCCCTGAGAGCTTTGAAATTGTGCTGTTTACTTTCCCATCGGATACTAACTTAGTGACTTCACCGGCCATCTCAGGATGTTGGAGGCGAGTCTGACTTTCTGCTCCCCCTCCAAGTCTAGTCTTCCATCTCGGAAGGGCTGTGGCTTCCTCCCCACCCCCAACATGAAGCCAGTGCCTATCCTCCATGTCTCTTTGTCTCTGTTCTCAGAGGTAAAAGCCCTCAGAGAGCTGGGTGTGGTGGCACATGCTTGTAATCCCAGGACTTGGGAGGATGAGACAGGAGGATCACAGGATCGCAGCCAGCCTTAGGAAGGGTTTTCCTTTATTTGTTTATACCCAAGTCTTGGACCTATATCTACCCTTTTCAAAAAAGGAATAGCTAGCCAGGGATGGTGGCGCACACCTGTAATCCTAGTACTTATCGAGGCCCTCCACAACTTAGACCCTGTTTCCAAATTAAAAAAATAAAATAGGACTGGGAGTATAGCTCCCAGGGTTAATGTAGACTGCCCCTGGGTTTGATCCCCAGTACCACATACACACACAGTCCTCAGAGGTTCAGAAACAAGGGCAATGACCTATGTCTGGGCATAGTCCAGGCCCCAGCCCTTAGCCTGAAAGATGGGCTTTTCAGCACCTGCTGGGGTGGGGATTCCCCAGGAGGATTTCATGAGTGGCAGTAAAGGCAGTGCCTTTGGTAGAAGTCAGTGCTGGTGCCGATAATCTGCTTGAAAGCAGTAGCTGAGCTGGTCCAGGATGGCTGCAGAGCCTGTCTGAATGGGCTGGAAAGGGCTGGTTCCCATGTTTAAGGCCACGACATTGGTGGACAGGAGATGCAGGTCCCAGCCCTCTTCTCTCTAACCTTGTCTCCTCATCTGTCTTCAAATGATCCTGGGACTCGGTGAGTACTTAATAAACCATACCCATATTATTATCATCAGTCGCTCAAACATTATAAAATTTCCTCTCATTAAATTCCCTTCATAGATTGGAGTGGTGATACAATGCCTGTAATACCAGTACTTGGGAGGCTGAGACAGGAGGGTCGCAGGTTTGAGGCCAGCTTCAGCAACTTTCCTTGGAAGTAAAATGCCCCTGGGTTCAGTCTCCAGCAACACACACACACACACACACACACACACACACACACACACACACACTCCATTCCTTTGGTGAAATGGCTGTTATAACTGAGCTACATAATGATTATAAAAGGCAAGGAAATATTTTTGAAGATGCACTCTTTTTTTTTTTTTTTTTTTTTGTGGTACTGGGGATTGAACTCAGGGGCATTCTACCTCCAAGCTACACCCGCAGCCCTATTTTTTATTCTTTATTTTGAAACAGGGTCTCACTAAGTTGCGGAGTGCCTCACTAGGTAGCTGAGGCTGGCCGCGAACCTGGATCCTCCGGTCTCAGCCTCCCGAATGCTGGGATTACAAGCGTGCGCCACCACGCCCGGCTTTGAAGATGCACTTTTTAACTAAAATGTACAAGAAATTTTAGTGCCTTTTTTTTTGGTACTAAGGTTGAATCCAGAGGTATTCCACCTCCAAGCTGTACACCCCTATTTTTAAAACAGGGTCTCGCTAAGTTGCTGAAGTCTTTGCTTAGTTGCTGAGACTGGCCAGGTGTGGCGGTGCACACTTGCAATTCCAGTACTTAGGAAACTGAGGCAGGAGGATTGTGGGTTCACAGTCAGCCTCAGCAACTTAGAGAGACCCTGTTTCAAAATAAGGAATGAAAAATAGGGTTGGGAGTGTAGTCCAGAGGTAGAATGCCCCTTGGTTCAATCTCCAGTACACCAGAAAAAAAGAAGTTCTGGGACCATCCTTGAACCTGTGATCCTCCTGTCTCAGCCTCCCAAGTACTGGAATTACAGATGTGCACCACCATGCCTGGCTAATTTTTTTTTAAGAGGATAGATACAGATCCAAGACTTAGGCGTAAACAAAGAGAAGAAAACCCTTCCTAAGTATCTTCTTTGTTAAGCCTTACCTTGAACTTAGCACACACCAGCAGTGCTTCATGAATTCATTCTGACACATGAGAACCTACCGGTCTCCAGTTTACAGCTGGGGACAGTCAAGGAACTTGCTCAGGTCATAAACAGAGGCTCAGCGCTGGGTTTTGAACCCACACAGTCAGACCATCTGTGCATGGAGCAGTACACTACACGGATGGCCTCCCTTGGGTGACCCTCCCAAGGGTAGTGGGCTAAGGTGCTGCTCTCCTGGTGGTCCTGCCTGGATGTAAGGGTTTTATCCTGATGGAAGTAAACAAAATCACTGGTATCATGAGGGGACATCTCCGAGGCAGCGGTGTCGTTCTGTCAAGTGCGTGGCTGTGAATTTCTTAGACTTTACCAGAAATCCCTCCCCTTTGGGGTAGCCTGGGGAGGGCACCTACTCTACGTCTGTTTTTCTCTATCTTTTCTGTCTGAGCCCTTAGATGGCTCTTAGGCTACTCACACCAAGATATTTGCCTTTCCTCATGGATCTTCCTCTCACTTCCTTATTTTGGACATCTGAGTCCCCGGCCCCCTTCCAGCCCACAAGCGGCCTCTGTTCCCTTCTGTTCCGGGTCTGTCTGCACCTGTCGGCCTCCCCGATTCACCTCCTGTGTGGAGCGGAATGGTTTCCTGTTTTTCACTCACCAGTGGAGTCGGGGTCTTTTCTACATCCAGAATGAGCTTCCCAATGTTCCCTCGGTCATGGATCCGCTGCATGGCTTCCTTCACCTGAGAAGCAAGGCGAGAAACAAGCCCAGGTGAGGGGAGACATCGCCAGATGAACAAGGGCCCGGAGAAGGCAAACCACCGGCTGACCACCAGAGGGCGCTGCGATCCAAGCTTAGCAGCGGCACCCGCTCTGTTGGATGTTGTTGAGGTGCAAATAAATTTTGATTTTGCAATTCGCACACTCTGGTTTTGTGCACATTTCTCCTGGGTTTAAAAAATGAGGGTGATCATTTCTTTCTTTTTTTTTCGCACTCAACACTTTTATTTTTCCTATTTTAAAAATTAAGATATAACATATACAGTAAAAGATACTCTTTTAAATGTATAGTTCTACAAATTTTGATTTTAAATGTATATGTCTACAAATTTTGACATATGTACGTAGTGTGTGACCACCATCACAGTTGTGACACAGCGGAGTTTTTACCCTGCTCTCCTCCTTCTCAATTCTACTTGCCCTTTTGTCAGTTTCCCCCCATTATTTACCTTTTGGCTATTCTCTTAGATTACACCCAAGCCAGCAAGCTCAAACACTCTTAGACATGAAAATTTCTTTTAAGGAAAAGGTAAGTGGAGGTTCTCTGGAGGTTCCAAGAGTTATCTGCTACAGGGTGGTAGACTAAATTACACACGTGTAATGGATCTATTAGTTAACCTGAATTTTGAGCAATAAAAGTATTTTTGAGTGTCACCGAGTCCTGCTTCCTTCAGCGTTATATAACTATGATTCATAATTTGGCCACATAAACCCATTACCTAAGGGCTGAGCTGCATTAAGGCAAATTTCCATGATTATCGATTATTGGGAGAAACTTTGTTTCCACCCAGGAGAAGTTGTCTTCAGAACCAGGATTCAGAACCTCTAACTTTAGGGAAGGGAGGCTGACTGTTTCCTTTCCCATGCTGGGGGCTTACCAGACCAGTGGAAGTCTCCTAGAACCTTCTGAGAGAGTTAGGGAGTGACACAGTCCAATTTGTTTGGAGTATTTCATTCTGTGGCTATGCAGAAAATGAACTGTAGGAGGCGCTATGGGGATTAAATGAAATACGGACAGGGCAAGAACAGAGCCCAGCTCTTGGCATGGGTACGTCCTCCACATCTTAGTGAAATCTAAGTGGAAATGAAACATCTCTCCATTATAAAGACAAGAGCATAATATATCTGGCCCAAATATTTTTATATAATAGATCTAGCCCAAATATTTTTTCTTAAAGCTTCACATTTTAAAATATCTTTCTTCATTCATTCAGTCCACACATATTCACTGAATGTGGCTTCTAGGCTAATTTAATTGTGAATACACATTTGATAGAGCCATGAAAACATTTGTATTCGAATTGCTTTTCTAAAGGCGTGATTCAATTTATGGGGGAAAATACCACATAAAAGATATCCCACCACAGCTGCATCTTTTAATGGCAAAGCTCTGAAACAACTCATATCTCACAGAGTAAAGGGATGCTTAAGTAAACAATTGGCTCCTACATGCATTTGCTGAATGGAAATGTTATGTAGCTGTTAAAGGACATAAAGATATCTACAGCTAATCATAAAGAATGCACAGCAGGATCAAACGATCTTGTGATATTGCTAAATGAGAAAACCGACATGCACACTTTATACACATCTCTATAAAAACGTGGCTAGTCTAAAAGAACTGGAAAGCGATACAGATATGGGATGAAACAGCATGCAGGGGAGAGAGGTGTCCGTTAATTCTCGTGTCGAAATATTGCTATTTGGTGACAAGTTATCAAATCAACATTTAACATAAATGCAGTCTTTGGATAACTCAGCATTGGTCAGAATCTACCTCTGTTTTTTTTTTTTTCCCTTCGGTACTGGGGATTGAGCTCAGGGGCATTCTATCTCCGAGCTACACCCCCAGCCCTATTTTTGTATTCTTTATTTTTGAAACAGGGTCTCCCTAAGTTGTGGAGTGCCTCACTAGGTAGCTGAGGCTGGCCGAGAACCTGGATCCTCCGGTCTCAGCCTCCCGAATGCTGGGGTTACAAGTGTGCACCACCATGCTTGGCAGAATCTACCTCTGTTTTACAAGATTGATAGTATTGCATCATTTTAAGATTTTCTGACCCTGATACCTAATCCCATAGAATCCCATAGATTCTTTCTATTTTGGTTTTGTTTTGCATAGGAATGTTTTTATACTTTTACTGGTGCATTGTAATGACACCTCATACCGAGGGGTATAGAGTGATAGGAATGTGTTTCTCTCTAAATCCCATCCTCCCTCTCCCTTTCCCTGTACCTATCATTGAGTTGGAATTGATAATTTCAGCATTATTTAAACTGTTACCTTTGTTACATCTCTATGCCCCTCCTCCTTCCCCTGACCCCCCTCCATCACTCCACTGAGTCTTTATTCCTTTATCTGAGGTCTCTTTTATTACCCAATTTCTCTTAGCTTCCACGTAGAAGAGAAAACATGCAAGTATTCTCCTTCTGAGACTAGCTAATCTTGCTGAGCTATATAGTCCCAAATCCCACCCACTTTCCTGCAAATGGATTCTATTTCTGTGGTGACATGGCTTTTGGAAGTGCTTTTACATTTGGTGATAGCAATGGCTGTCCTAATTGTACCCCACTATCTGTGGGGGATTGGTTCCAGAACTTTCCCTGGATAACAAAATCTATGACTGCCTGTGTCCCTTGTAAAAAAAGATGGCATAGTATATATTTGTGTGTAACCTATACACATTCCTCCATGTACTTTAAATTATCTCTAGATTCCTTATAACACAATGCAAATGCAGGTAAATAGTTGTGCTGCTTAAAGAATAACAACAAGAGATAAATGTCTGTACAGGTTCATACAATTTTTTTCCCCTGAATCTTTTCAGAGAAAATCTGGCTGAATCTGTAGAAGAAGAGGGCCCGCTGTACTCACTGAGGATCTGTAGGTGGTGACGGTTTCTAAATTAGTGACCATCTTGCCTTCCTGGGTCTCATGTCCATGTGTAATCCTCTCCCCTGGAGTGTAGGCTGGACCTAGTGACCGGCGTCCAACCATCAGAACACAGCAGAGGGGCCAGTTCTCACTCCAAGACCAAGTTACAGAAGCCAGTGATTTCCATCCAGAAGCCTCTCCCTTTTTCTGCCTCTTCCGGCCAGCTGCCATATTGGGGGCTGCCCCAGGGCCCGCATAGTCCGGAACCGAGGGCTGACTTCAACCAAGAAGGAATGGAGGCCCTCAGCCCCAACGGCCTCCAGGGAACTGAATCCTGCAGCGGCCCCAAGAGAGCTTGGAAGCAGATCCTTTTTCAACCATCTCTAAAGGAGACCACAGCCCAGCTGACTCCAGGATAATAGCCTTGTGAGAGCCCAAGGACCCGGCAAAACCACCTAGATCCTTCCCCAGAGAATTGAGATCACAAATGCTGTTTAAATCACTAGGTTTCGAGGGGTAAATCCTGTAATAGATATTTCATTCTTACCATGCATACATAATTCTTAGCTTGCAAGATGCATATTATTCCTATTTTACAGATTAGTAGTACCCTGATGCTAAAAAAAAAAAAAAAAAAAAATACAAGCAAATGACCTAAAGATTATATGGCTATTATATGACAGAACTGTGGTTCAAAGTCAGGCTGGTTAGACTTCAAAAGCGATGATTTGTGGGATGTCATGGCGCATGCCTGTAATCCTAGTACCTGGGAGACTGAGATAGGAGGATTGCAGGTTCAAGACCAGTCTCAGCAACTTAGTGAGACGCTCAGCAACTTACTGAGATCCTGTTTCAAAATAAAGAATAAAATGGGGCTGGAGGTATAGCTTGGGGGTAGACTTCCCCTGGAATCAATCCCCAGCACAAAACAAACACACTCCCCCCAAATGCTTTTCCCCAATTCTGTCCAGACATAGCTGCTCCATTGGTTCCCCTGTAATGACTCCCCAGAATTCAGCTGTTTATCACCCTGGCAAGTCATTAAGCCCTGAAAACTCCATGGGGATTCAGGACCATTTTTTAAGCTATTTGTCTAATAAGATGGAACTAAGGGAAACAGAAAAGCTGTTTTCTCACCAGTTAAAGCTTATCAATGCTAGAAAAGCCCCCCTACAGGGCTGTCTCTAATCTGCATATTTGGGGACATTTCTTTCTGAAGGGAGCAGGCTCCTTGAAGTTCCCTGTGCATGTAGAAGATGGATAAAGGGCCAGGAGGGTTGCCCAGGGACCCTTTAATTAGTCTGCTCCCCCTGCTCGCCCTTAGAATTTCCATCCTCTTCAGAGATGCGGAGGAGCCTTTCTGATAGCAACTTAGGAGGAAAGCGAGCACTGGTTTTGATCAATTCTTTATCAGGCAGAGCGGGCGGTGTTTGATGTGTTCCTGCATTCTGTGCACGCGCTGGGCCTCTTAGCGAGCGCCTGCTTCAGCTCTTCACAGATGAGGAGACGAGAGAGGAGACACTAGAGGGGTCTACCCCTGGCTGCCACCCCAAAGATGGTAGGAGCCATGTGGTGAGGGAGAGGGCAGCTCCCCCTTTCAGGAGTCTGTATAGAATCCAGGACAAGCTTCTGCTAGTTTCACCCCCAAACCCAGGACAGGCCTCTGCTGGCCACAGCCTCAACTGTCCCCAAGTGACACTCTGGCAGACACCTGCAGACAGAGACGTAGTTCCCAAGCTACCAGTTGATAAATGGTACCCTGGTGGGTGACATCACCCAGAAATGGGGATGACAGGCTCCAGACAGCTCAGCAGCACACACAGAGAGGAGACACTTGTCTCCCTCACAGCTGTCAGAGAGAGTTTTCTGAAGTACCTTTCTGCCACAAACTTTCTCCCATCGCATTAAAAAGAGAAGCCTGGTAAACCTGCATGGCCCAGTACTGAGGCCTCCGGTCACTCGGTCACTCGTGCAGCCCAGCAGAGAAATGAGGTGACTGCAAAGGGCCACAGGCCATCAGGGAACAATACCCCCAGACTTCAAAGACCTGGTGATCTCCAAAGAGGACAGATGAGTGGACACAAAATAGCTCAGCAGGAATGGTTTACAGTGATTACATGTTGAAATGACAACATTTAAAATATACTGGATCAAAGTAGGGCATGGTGGTGCATGCTTGTCATCCCAGTACTTGGGAGGCTGAAACAGGAGGATCGCAGGTTTGTGGTCAGCCTCAGAACTCAGAAACTTAAGGAGGCCCTCTGCAACTTAGGGAGACCCTGTTTTAGAATAAAAAGAATTAACATAGGACTGGGAGTGTAGCTCAGAGATAAAAGACCCCTGGGTTCAACCCCCAAGCCCACACATCACACATATACTACACACACACACACACACACACACACACACACACACACACGCTGGATCGAATAAAACATATCAGAGTTAATTTCTTGTGCTTCTTTGAAGGTGGCTACTGGAAGATTTTAAAACGACAGGTGTCTGCAAAGGCCCGTGAGACTGGGCCACTGCTGCAGAAGCTGGGGTCTGCTGTCTCTGTGGCTTTACTGCTTCCCTTCAGCCTCACCACCCCACCCCACCACTGAAGCCCATCACTGGGTCCTCAGCTATGTCCCAGCTCCCGTCCTGGAGCACCCTGGTCCTGACAGTCACCTCCGATTTGCCTTCCAGCCTGTGGTTCCCGTGAGGCGCTGACCGTACTTCAAAGTCTCAGGTGGAATTCAGACTCCTGTACTCAACTAACTGTGTGGCTGTGGGCTATTCCCTCACCCTCTCTGTGACGCTGTTTTATTTGTGCTTGTTTTCAATGATAATGAAGTGAAACTCAAGTTCTGTATACATTTCCTATTAGTAATGGAACAAGTTACTACTACCATGGTGACTTGAAAGGTAAATTCATCATCCCATAGTTCTGGAGGGCAGAAATCTGACATAGGTCTCCCTGGATGAAAACTGAGATGCCTCTAGCATTGTGCTTCATCTGGAGAACCCATTTTCTTGACCTTCTCAGCTTCTAGAAGAATCCCCCTGCATTCCTTTGTTAGTTTGTCCCTCCTCCTGTCTGAAAGCCAGGAGTGAGGCAGACTGAGAAAACAAGAAGGTGAACAGAGGAGAGAGGGGAAGGCTAACAGCAGCAGGTGTGTCCTGACCTCGGTGATTTAGAGGGCTGAGCTGGCCAGTGGAGGGGGCAGAAGTTAGGTCTTGGTGCACTGAGGAGAGCAGCCCACTGTGGTCCTCCTGGAACTCCCATCTTCTGCATTGTGTGGCTCCATAAACCCACAGTCAACAAAGACTCTTGATCAGCAAGCCCATCCTTTGTGCAAATGATCTCAGCCGCTTCTGTCAAGGTTACAGTTAAAGATAGACCCCAGCACAGAGGCCCCAGCATATCCTAATTGAAGCTTGCAGAATAATTTAGTTAACTGTCTTTGGCCACGTGCAGCTAGACTCATTAATGCAGAGTTCAGTTTCTGGTTTGTTTATTTGACCCTACTACAATGTCGCCCAGCACAGCTGGTGTTGTGTCGTTGGTTTGTGGTGTTAGCAAAGTCTGCTGGGGTTCAGTGCTCAGAACATGATCTGGGGGAGATGTAGCTGGCCCACATCCTGTACGTGGAGGAGCACAGTTATGGTGATCTTCATTTCCATCTGCAACGGAACTAGGAAGAAGGGGCTTCCAGAAGCCCGAGGAAGGGCCCGGGCTGCAGTCTTGGCATTCTGGTTATTCTTGGGGTTATTCTACTCATCCATTCTTGGTCCTTCCCTGTTCATTCTTCTGTGGACTTTATTACTGGGCCCCTTGTCCAATGGTTTCCAGTTGGGTTTGGCTAATGAGAGAACCTGGCAGATGATCGAGGAGCTGGAGGGAAAGCCAAGGTATTTCCTTCTCCATCTCCACCTTGACACAGGTCTCTGGAGCACCTATACACTTTGCCACCACAGCTCCAGCCAGGGCCCAGTTCTCTCTCTCTGGATTCTGCTAATGCTTCTTCTTCTCCATCCCTCTTCAGGCTCTGGGTGAGTAAGACTTTCTGAAGACCATTGCTAGTTTCTCAGCATCTCAACATCCCTGTTGGTTTCTGTAACACTGAAACTTCTTGGATACTCCCTTTGTCGAAAAGTCTTCACAATCCCAGCTAAATGTGCTGCTTGTTTCTTGCCAGACCACGGACTGATACACTTATCTACAATCTTTTTTTTTTTTTTTTTTTAATTCAACCAATGTATTGAGCATGTACTCAATATATTGCTCAATACTTAATACAGTGCTAAGGCATGGGAAGAGGATGGTGAGTGAAGAAAACATCTGGGGGATCCCCCGCCCTATTAAGCTTACAGTCTTTGGGGACACAAGCTGACCTAAATGAAGAAGCAATAGACTCTAAGACTGCCACTTGATAATTGCTAAGATGGTGTTATGAGATGCAGGAAGGATATTTGACTTGGTTGGGGAGACCAGGGAACGATTCTCTGAAAAGGTGATAATTTAGCTGGTATTAAAAAAATGAATAGAATTTAGCTATGGCAAGAGGGAAGGGAGAGACTATTCCAAGCAGAGAGGGAAGAATATCAAAAAAGAACCTGTAGAAAGGCCAATGGTAGCCAGGTGTGATGGCCTATGCCTGTAATCCCAATACTTGGGAGGCAGAAACAGGAGGATTGCAGGTTCAAGGCCAGTTTCAGCAACTTAATGAGACTCTCTGCAACTTAGTGAGATCCTGTTTCAAAAATAAATAAAAAGAGAGGGTGGTGTAGTTTGGAGATAGAATGTCTCTGGGTTCAATCCTCAGTATTAAAACTAAATAAATAAATAAATAGAATAAAAGTGAAAAAATATAAACAAATGGCCAATGACCTTGAGGACCAAAGGGAAAAAGTTAGTGTAGAGCAAAATCCTGGGCAAGTGGGTTGTGGCCTTTGGAAATCCATCCCAGGCGTTGCCAAGGCTGTATCAGACAAATCGAGAATACAGGTCCACCTCCACTCCCCTCTAGTTTAGTGGTTAATTCCTTTATACTTGAGCCGTGAGGGTTAACAATGCTCAGTCTTTGTTTGGGGTCTCACTGAATGTTTTCTAATACTCAATTTCCTCTTGAGTAGGTGTGAAAGACACAAAGCCATTAGGGTACAAATGATGCTGCCTAATAACCATAGCACTCAGCCTGTGCGATGAATAGTAATAAGCATAGCCACCCAAAACAGGAAAAAAATTAAAGATGGATAATTCCACGGATCACCATGCCTATTAGATGACAAATTAAAAGCTTTGAAAATGAAGCAGTGAGTAATACTATAATTAAGAAGCTCATCTACTAACACCGTGGAATGTCACTCATATTAACTATGTCCATCTCTGGGAGAGACCGACGGTCCCTAACACATTCATTTCAAGCAGGGTTGGGATCTTGAATTTCTGGGTTCTGCTAAGTTGCTGCAGGTGTCTTGAAGGTAAACAAGCCCCAAGATTTTGCTGGAAGAGTAAAATGGTGAGTGTATGGATTGACTCACTAGGAAGACAGGGAAAGATTCAAATACTCTACTCCTTTTAGGAAAAGCTGACCATGGGGTCTTGGTAAAAATGCAGGGCACAGACTAGGGTGGGCCAAGAGAAGGGACTAGGGTGCAAAATTTAAGGAGGCACTAATTCTCAGAGTCCTACAATGTGAGATCAGCACCTGCAGGCAAGTACTGCCTTAAATTTTGCACCCGTGTTACCTCTTCTAACGCACTCTAGTCTTGGCACTGAAACGGCACTGAAAGGATATCTATTCTTTTTTATTTATTTTTGATACTGGAGATTGAACCCAAGGGACCTTCTACCTCTGAGCTCTATCCCCCAGCCCTATTTTATTCTTTGTTTTGAAACAGAAACTCACTGAATTTCTGAGCACCCCACTAAGTTGCTGAGGCTGGTCTGGAATCTGCAATCCTCCTCCTAAGTACTGAGAACACAAGCATGTGCCACCATGCCTGGCTTTGGCTATTATTCTTAAAGGAAGGGAAGGAACAGTAAGGTAGCTCTCATAAAGGAAGTCTTGACTTGGGAAGAGGGCAGCTAATGAGGATGCTTCAAGAGGGCTTTAAAGGGGCCAATAATAGGAGCATGGACTTAGGAGATATAAGGAACACTCTGAGAAGAAGGAGAAAGGGAAAGCAGGGCAGGATAATCGGGAGGGAGTAACCAGTCCTTTTGCCTGGAGTGACTGGAAGACACTGACTCTCATGCTCAAACACAAATCATGGTCATAAGGCATTCAGATGAATTAAACACTGCACCCAAAGGCCAGAGCATTCTGCAGAAGCCTCCTTAACTTATAAACTGGCCAAATTGTATACTCTTGTCCTAAGAGAAAAAAAAAAAAAACATCAAGTGAATCACCTCCAATATTTGTTTTGTTTGCAATGTTCCATTGTGTTGGATTTGGATGGCTGAAGAGGATTGAAGTAGACATTCATTGGATGTGGTTTGGGGAGGATAAAAAGCAACGTGATGCTTCTTCTAGATTTTCCGTCTCTTGGAAAGACCTGAAGAGGAATATCTATTGCACAGGTTTTTGTTTCTTTGTTTCTTTGTAATGCTGGGATAGAATCCAGGGCTGCATACATGCCAGGCAAGCGCTCTACTATTGAGCTACATCCCCAGCCTGTTGTACAATCTTAAGAGAGATGTTTGGAGTCTGATGGGCAAAGGAGAGAAAGCAGTCTGTTTGGGGTGAGAATCAGAGAAAGCTATTGAGGGGAAGTATCTTTAAGCCTTGGACTTAAAGGTGGAACAGTAGTTCATCACTTAGCCAAATAGAAAAATAGAAATTATTGAAGGAAATACTGCTCTTCTCAGAAAATGTGGGGTTAAACTAGTAACCTGAGCTCCTATTGCTCTGGAAATTTCCACGAGACAGTGAGATAACTTAGAGAATATATCTGAAACTTGTTTGTGCTCTGAATCTTTTAGAACAATCTTCACCTCAGGGAGAGAGATGCCACATTTCAGTTTGGAAACCCCAGTTCCTTACTAATTATATAGCTACCTTGCTTCCAGATAATACAGATTTTACTTATTCGCAGATTAATAATCCCGTTGTTTTATGTTGCCTAAAGATCTTTTTTTTTTTTTTCACCTGGAATTGTCATATGTGAGAATTTGTGGACAAGGGTTAAAACTGTAAGGGATCTCAAGGCCTCAGAAGTTTTCAAGTGGGTACTCACCTTTGAAAGGATGACAGTCGGACCTAATGACACTTGGAAAGGGCAATTTAGAAGCTACGGGTGACTTTTCCTAAGACTTGGAGAAAAAAAAGGGCTGGGTGGCGGGGACTTGGGGACATTTTAGTATCTAAGGGAATTAAAATATGTTGACCATGTCCCTTACACATAACTTAACACATAGACTATGTCACACAGACATAACTTGGACAAATGTCAGGTTGACGAGAATGCAGAATTAGAGGTGCATACAAAGGCAGATTCCAATCCTGGGGTCAGCAGCCTGGGAACTGTGGAATGGTCTAAAGTATGAAGTAGAGATAACAGAGTGCTCTTTTTGCCTTAGAAGCATTCGCGACCCAAGTGCTCCTGTAGGAAGCTGGTCCTCCCTGCTTTCACTAAAGAGAGAGAGAGAGTTCCTATTGGATCTTCCCACCCAGAGAGAAAGGACGGGGAGAATTAGAGGCTTTGAACCTAAAAACACAGCCATATGAGAGCCACCACCTGCCCAGAGGTTGCAGAAGAGAGCTGAACCTCAAAATCAGGTAGATGTGAAGGACAAGGCAGGGTGGTAGACCCAGAGGGTGCTGGAGGATGTTGCTCATCGCCGTCAGGGCAGCTGACATATGACAACTGCTCAGCGGACGCTGTCACCAACCAAAGGCCCTTCTCTGCATCATCCCATTTTGTTATATCAACCCTGTGAGACAAGTGGGAGTTTGTCAGGCTGTCAATCAGGGCTACGCACAATCAACCTCCCCCCTTCCTTTTCTTCTCGAGTCTCTGTTGCTCATGGAGGAGTGCTAAAATAAGAGAGAAGTTTAGTGAGGCAAGTGGCTCATCCAAGGTCAAAGAGTGGGGTAGGAAGATGCCGGGCTTCACGCCCAGCTCTGTGCATCTGTAGAACTCCAGGTCCATCACCATATGGGTGGAAGTGGGGAAGGAGCCAAGGCTGTAGGGTGTTGGGTACCACATCACGAGAGCAGCAGTACAGAAGAGTCTGTACTTTTGCATGCACCTAGAGTGCTCCTGGCTCATTACATGTATTCCATTTCCTCTTGCATGGTTTCTCAGCCTAGGAGCTATGGGAACTCAGGCCAGATAAAGCTTTGTTGAGGAGACTGTCCTGGGCATGGCGGGATGTCTAAAAGTACCCTTAGTCTCTGCTTTCTAGATGCCAATAGCAACCTCTACTTATGACAATCAAAAATGTTCCCAAGCATTCCAAGTGTCCCCTCATTGCAAAATTGCCTCCAGGTGAGAACTAGTGTCAGGGGAACATTTTGCTCATCTCCACCCTTCCCATGGTCCTCCCAAAGGACAGGCACTTACCTCATCTTAATCCCCACGTGCCACCTTGGTCAGGAACTTGGCCACACGAGATTTGGTTCTGCCCTGTCCCCAGGGCTAGGAAAAGTGCAGACACACACAGCTCAAGGGGTGCTTGGTAACAGAACATAATTTGGTCTCTGACTTCAAAGCGCTCCTTGGTTAGATGAGTTTTTCTCAGAATATGGGCTGAAGGCTGTGCACATTAGAATCTCCCATGCTGCTTTAACAAACACCAGGTTGGTATCACCCAAGACCTCTCTGTTGAGACTGGTGGGTAGTTCATTTTACATGACTCAGGGTCTCTGATGTTCTAGAACCTTTGAATTTATCAAATACTGACTGCTCACCATGGGACAGGTACTGTGCCTGGTTGACTGATGGGAGGAATAAGAAAGGTAAGTCCCCTGCTTGGCTAAGATCCTCTGAGAGGACGAGGTGGTTAATACCTGGATAAGGTCTGGTTTAATGGTTGGCTTAGTATCATACCATGTTGGAAAGCAGCAGAGAACCACAGCTACGACTCCTTCCATTACAGGGCACTGGAGAAGGAACTGTGAGTCTCAGCTTTGGCGGCACACAAGTACTAAACTATTAGACTTCTGCTAACTGCATGAAGAAACCCTCAGGATATTATTTTACTGTTAACTAAACCCACTCACTTTCTTTACATGGCTCCTCCAGGGACCCAGTAGCTGAGCTTCTCCTGCTTGTGGTTTGAGGGGCTGATCTCTGTGATGGTGGGGTCAGAGAGTGTGTGTGATGAGTTAGAACTGGCGTGTTACTAGAGCAACCCACAGCCCCAGGCATTATGCACCAGATCTTCCAGTGTTGTGAGTGGAAACAGCAGAAGCAGAGCTGCATGCTGGGGATGCAGCAGGGGGACCTGTCTCCTTTCCAGGAAGGAAACAGCAGGAGCTGGTGTGAGCCAATGGCTGCTCAAGATGCAAATCCTTGAAGTCAGAAATGCAAATCAGTGCTCTGCCAAGTGCAAAAAGAAGTCCAGAAATATTGGCTATAACAATGACCAAATAAATACGTGATTGCATACATACAGGATTTAGAAATAATACCCTGAAATTGACACTCAGTGTAGAGCTGAGATTCATCATTCTTTTCATTTTCTAAAAAGTTATGAGCACATGTGTTTCAGTCAGCATCCTCACCCCTGTCATCCAAAACAACTGACCACTGCGGCTTAGAGGAAGGAAGATTTATTTGCTCACACTTCTGGAGATTTCAGTCCTGACACGGCCAGGTTACTTTGGTGGCAGAAAGCAGAGAGAGAGAGAGAGAGAGAGAGAGAGAGAGAGAGAGAGAGAGAGAGAGAGAAAGTGAGAGGCAGCCCAAAGGCTCTGCTTTCATGGCAGTCATGGACACCAGAAGCTAGAGAAAGAAAGCAAGGGAAAGGGGGACCATATATAATCTCCAAGGCCACACCCTCAGGGGTCTCTCCTCAGCCACCAAGTCACATTCCATCTGGCTAGGTTACCACCTATTATATCCATTACAATGAGTTTATCCACTGATGAGAAGACAACCCTTACAATCTAATTATAAAAATTCTGAACAGCAATATCTGAGGTCCTTCAGGGGACATTCCATATGTAACCATAACAACATGGTAGTATCTGGGAAGTGTATTGATTTCCTAGGGCAGCTATAACAAAGTATCACAAACTGGGCCGATGAAAATAACAGAAATTTATTCTTTCAGAGTTCTGGCAGCCAGATGTTGAAATCAAAATGGCAGCAGGGCTGGTTCCTCCTGGAGGCTTCGAGGGAAGATCTTCAATGTTTCCAGTCTAGTTCTTGGCGGTTGCAAGAAATCCTTGATAAGCCTTGGTTTGCAGATACATCTGTCTCCATTTTTATATGCTGGTCTCCCTCTGCCTTGGTTTCTCCTCATCTTACAAGGACACCAGTCATTGCTGGATTGAGAGTCAACCCTACTCCAGTAGGCCACATCTTTACTGTCTGAAATGTTGTCACATTGCAACATATTTGAAATGACCCCCTTTCCAATAAAGTCACATTCTGAGGCTGAGGGAAGGATATGAATTTTTGAGGGGATACTACCCAACCCAGTACAGGTTGTAACAATTTTCAAAGTTTGTTTTCTTCTAATTTTTTGTTTTAGATTTTTTTAACCTTTTTAATTATAAAATAAAACTTGTATTATTTTTATTAAAAATACAACCTGTGTTTTATTTTATAATAAAAAGCTACATAACAGAAAACACAAAAACATTCAACATATATAACAGAAAACTACATAAGACAAATATATAGTTTATAGTCATCCTGGTCAAGAAATGGAACTTTGCCAACCCTCCCAAAGGCCTCCCCCCCGTGCACTCTGCCCTTCACCTCACCTCTGCCCCTTTCCTGAATGCCTCCACCATGATCTTGACTTTGATGGTGATCATTGCCTTCGTTTTTTTAAGTTTTCACCCAATTGTGCATACCCAGGCACCATAGTTTTGTCTTGCCACTAACACACACACACACACACACACACACACACACACACACACACACCTTTAAGTCCTTTTAAATCTACAAGGTCTCCCATTTCACTGTTGTCCCTTGCAAGCTATCCTGACAAGCTCAGGTTGTGTGGCCCGTGGAGTTTTGCACCTCTGCAGGTGTGGGTGGCAGATGGCCAGTGAAGTCCAGCATGCCTCCGTCCTCTGTCTTTCCTCCAAGTTAGTAGGAGTTTTGATCAGATGAAAAGACTGCTTTTGCCAAGCCTACAGGCATCCCTGTGACCTCTCCCCAGGAGATGCGCAAGAACTGGCTGGCTCTCTTTTCATGAGACTAGCTTAGTACATAGATTTGTTCATTTATTGGGGGCTATAAAAGAAACATTTTGTGTTCATTTATTAGTTGTCATCATTTTATAATAGGTCAACTCCCCTTTCATTTCTTATTTGATTGCCAGTGATAAACAGTTTATATAGGAAAGACAGGATGGAGAATTGATTCTTCCCTTAATGTTTATCAGTAGCAACTGCATTTTAAGTAAATAAGAGTTATGGAGTAGGTGGATGTGGTGCCACATGCCTGTAATCCCAGTACTTGGAAGGCCAAGACAGGAGGATTTCAGGTTTGAGGACAATCTCAGCAACTTAGAGAAGCTCTCGGTAACCAAGCAAGACTCTGTTTCAAAAATAAAGAAAAATTAAAAAAAAAAGAGCTCAGAATTTAGGTGGGAGGTAGCATGCTCCTGAGTTCCATCTCCAGTACCCAAAACAAAATTAAACAATACAAAAAATTAAAAAAAACAAATAACCCCCCCCCAAATAATTATGGAGTAAAGTTTTATGACTAAAGCATTCACTAATAGTTATTTCTTATTTGCTATTTAAAAACAGTAAAGTGGGAGCAAAATGTTCATGAGGAGCAGGACAGTTAAGGGAATCACAGGATATTCTTGTAAGATACCTCTCCCCATTTCTTACTGACACGATAAGCAGAATAATTGTATTTTCAGGATGGATCACATCTATGTAAAATATATATGACCATAAACAATATATTGTGTCAGCCTCATAACCCTGGCTATACCTCAGTGGTAGGGTTAGAGCTAATTTTCATTTTCTCCACTTCACTTTCTCTGTGCTTTCAGAAATGTCCACAAACATCAGGTGTTCATTGTACAGAGTTATTAAAGGGACTATGAGGAAAACATGGACTTTATTTTGCTGGCTGTGGCTCAGAAGCTGGGTTGCAGAGCTTGGGCCGAGGGAAAGCTTGTGGTGTGGGCGGGTCTGGAGTCTTTCCCAGGGGATGTGTAAGTAACTCCAAAATAAGACCAACAACCAGCTTTCTGCTTCCCAAAGGGCAGCACGAGCATTCCCTTTGTCATAATCCACAGCTTCATGTACCACGTCTCTTTTGTAGGATGCCCACATCGTCCCCTGCCTCCTTTTCCCTTAAATTACTCTCTCCAAGCCACCAGAACATCAACTTGACCTCATTTGCAGAAGGATATACCCTGCTGTAGCCATTCAGTGGGAGGCCCGTGCTCTAATCTCCATGCATTAGTCGTCTCTACTCTCTGTCCCTGAGTGGCTGAAGGCCTCATCATCTCTCTGCAGAATTCTTCTTCTAGTCTTCTGCTTGGTCCATGTGGTTTCTGCTTCTCCATGCTCCAATCTGCCCTCATTCTGTGGCTGGAGTCTTGATTACTGAGAGATACAGTTTCCTCATCTTTCATGCCTCAGATGCTTGGGACTGTGCTATTACTTCAGTAGTACTAGAGCTAATGCTAGTGATTTTGCTGGCTTACCCTGAGTTCTCACACCGGCCAGGCATGTGCTGTTGATGCAAAGTTTCTCCTCTTACTGGGCTCTTGTCCCAGTAGATTTCAACAAATGAAGTCCAAGGACTAAGAAGGGTATAGAAACATGAAAGTTTATTTGTAAGCCAAGGAAAGATAGAAAGACAGAACAGCTCCCACACAGGGAGAGGATCTCAAAAGGGAACAGACATTGAAGTTCTTGGGAGGTAAGCTTTTCTCCTTTCTTCTGGTCCCATATTTGCTTTTTTGTTATTGTTCAGAACTGGGTCTTGGGGATCCACTGTCATTTGCCTAGTTTCAATCCTTAGTTTGAATTGTCATCTCCTGGGCTGGTGGCTCTAATCTCCTGGCACCACTTGTCTGCCTACCCACCCTCCCGCATCCTTGTTGACACAGGCTGTCCTCAGAATGCAGCCCACAGAAGGGGCTGAAGTTTTGTTTTGATGTTAATAGTTCTCGCCTGGTCATCGTTACCCTTATATCTTATTAGTGATCCCTGGTTTTGTTCTTTATACAGATGGCCTTTTTGAACCCTTCCTGTTCCCAGGTCCTCTGCCCTGCCTCACTGGCAGGTGGTGTGTGTGGAGTAATCAGTCCATGTGCTCCTCCTTATACTGCTATGATGGATGTAACAAATACTAATAATATGCACTTGTAATAATTCTCACTTTACATATATAGAAAATGAGGGAGGTTAGCTTGCCTGTGGTCATAGATGTAATAGGTAGAAGGGCTAGGATTTCACCCTACACTATTTATAAAATATTTACAGGTCAAGCATTGTGGTGCATGCCTGCAATCCCAGACTGAGACAGGCCAACCTTAGCAACTTTGCCAGATCCTCAGCAACTGAGAAAGACCTTGTTTCAAATAAAAAATAGAATAGGACTGGTGGAGTAGTTCAGAGGTTGAATGTCTCTGAGTTCAATCTCCAGTGCTAAAAAATTACAGAAAAAATATATTTTATCTGAGATTTATCTTAAAATACTCCATAAAAATAGCAGGGCTAGGAAGGCAACAAAGGAAACAGACATCAATCATGAGAGGAACCAGGTAATGGGGGCACGGTGTAGGAAAAGGGGTATGTGGGTGTGTGTGTGTTGGGGGGTAGCAGTATCCTGTTATTGCTGCTTTTGAGTAGGTTTGGAATTTTCCAAGAAGTTTATAAAATGTGAACTTTGGGTCTTCTTCCCCCAAACCACTATAATAACCATTTCTAGTATCCAAATGTTCAACCATTATACAAGATTGCCAGGAATCTTTGAGGAAGATGATGTTACAAGTGAAGGGCTTGGGTTTCTTAGGAGTTTGCTGCTAGAGAAGTTCAATGTGTTTCTCCCACCTCCCCAGACAGAAGAATGTATCTTTTCAGCCAAACAGCCCACCTTTGCAAAGGTAAAAACATCTGCCCGCTGTGAGCCCGGCAGCCTGCAGAGATGAACACAGGCAGCCCCTGCCCTATAGAGGTACACAGGCTGGGAGAGGAGGGGCGGAGAGGCCCAGGGAGGCAGGCAGCTCCAATAGAGCGTGGGAAGAGCTACATTGTGAGTATGAATGGAGAGGTACGGGAGCCCCAGGGAGGAAATGACTCAGTTCAGAGAACAATGGCATTTGCGGTGGGTTTTGAGGAGTGGGAGTAGTTTCTCAGAACAGAAGCTGTGCACAGGGCACTCACACCAGAGGGCAGAATTCTGAAGGGGAATGGCCAGCTCCTTCAGGAAAGAAGCAGTCAGTGTGGGCGCCATCATGGACGTCATTGTGGGCACGGAGGCACTGCAGAGCTGTAGCTACATGGGTCGCTTGCTTCCAATTGCAAATAATCGGAGGCATGTCTCAGGGAGAGGTGGTGTTTGCAGGGGGACCCTGGGTGAGGAGAAACCTGGAGACCAGTGAGGATTAAGATTGGGGGTGCTGACCAGGTGGAGCTGCAAAGATGTAAATTGGGATATGGAAGCCCATTGCTGCTCAGTCCTACTTGATCTTTAAGGTCATTTTAGGTTGCTTGGAAGTCAGATATTTCCCCCAAAGGGTGGACAGAGTCTAAAATGGCCTGTGCCATGAAGGATTCTCCATCAAGGAGAGGGGAGATGGGCAGTAATTTGACTTATCCTCATCCACTTTAATTAGCATTGGAAACAGATGGTCTTGCTAGCCCTCTGTCAGTGTCTGTGTGACTCTCAAGTCTGATTTTTAATTAGCTCTGCCCATTTGTGCAGGCATGGGAGAGAAATGGAGATGTGGTAACCTTTCCTTTCCTGAATCTTTCCTACTTACTTGTCAGCTGAGTTTTCCCAGGAATTGTCGAAAAATATCTATTAGCATAGAGGTTATGTTGCCATGGTGACAGGACCAAACCAGGTCCAATAGATGGAGAATAAAAGCCAGTGGTGGAGGGAGATGTTATCTTCCAGCAACTTCTCATTCTGGCTCAGAGCCCAATTGGACAAAATGTGGGGAGGAAACAGCCAGGCTTCAGCTACTCTTGTTCCAAATTGGGGTTCACTGGGTGGTCAGAATGGGCTGATCTCTAAGGCACAGTTACCAGATAGCAGTCATATACTCTGGAACTCTGCGCAGAGGTGGATCTGAGATGGTCTCCATAGCAGACAAAAGTTTGGTAGAAGTAGGTGGAGCAGGTGGGTGGTAATTCACCCACACTAATAAGAAACTGAAATCACATCTGCTCTGAGTAGTGTACGACATGTTTGCAGAATCTTTAAAGAGTCTTTAAAGCAACTTGCAAAATGCTTAAAATTCTCTGACCTGGTAATTCTATTTGACAACATATCCCAAAGAAATAATCCTCTATCTGAATTTTTATTTTTTAAAGAAAGCTTTATATACAAAATGTTTGCAGCTATATCCATAAAAATGAAAAAGTAACTTAGATGTCCGGGAATAGGGGAATGGTTGACTAAACACTGATATCACCATTAGTTAAAATGTTATAAGAGTAAGACAGCAAGGGTTCTCAAAAGTGAGCCTTCTAGAAAGTTCCACTGGCATAGATAGGAAAAAGAAAAAAATGTAGCTATTATAGTATAAAATGCTTAAGAGGGTACACAAGAAGAAAAAAGCAGTTTACAAAATTTTTACATAGTATGATTATAGTTTCTAAAACATGTCAAACCCTATTGTGGTCAGATGTAGAATGACCCCTGAAGAGCTGGTTTGGTCATGGGGGCTGTAATCTCATCAGTAGATAAACCCATTGTAATGGATTTACTGGGAGGTAACCTAGGCAGGGGGGGTGTGGCTGGAGAAGGTGGGTCCCTGGGGCGGTGGCCTTAGGGACTGTGCTTGTGTCTCTGAATCCCTTTGCTTGCCTCCTTTCTCTGGTTTCTGGCCTCCATGGTGTGAGAGCCGAGCCTTGTTCTCTCCCTTTCTCTGCTTTCTGCTGCCATGTCCCAAGCTCCGTGGTCCTCAGCCTCACATGGACTGAACCCATGAACTGAACCCAAAATATCCAAGGGAACCATGAGCAAATAAATCTTCCTTCCTCTAAGTTGTGTGTCAGGTCTTTTGGATTGTAGCAGTGGGAATGCTGACTGAGTCAAACCCTAAAACAGAAGCAAAAACAAATCCCATATGTACACAAATAAAATGTTGGAAGAAAACACAATATCTAAGGGTTATGGTTACTAATGGGAATGCAGGCACTTTCTTTAACTTTTCTTTTCTTTTTTTGAAGGGTCATAGTTTTAAATGCCTCTGGGCATGTGCTACTTTTCATATTAGAACAAAACAAAACAAAACAAAACACCAAAACAACTGAAAAGTAAGTTCTACAGTTTGGAGTTAGCCATTTCCGGGTGAATGAATCTACGGTACAGATGCTAGGTATAGATGCTATGAACCATTTTTTCCCCTCTTCTATGTGTCAGGGCTTTTCTAGGCATTGTACAAGGTACAAAAGCAAGTGATATATATTGAGGAGTGGTACAGCTGGATTATCTGATGTTTCTATTCCTAGTCTTTTGAGGAACTTCCACACTGATCTCCATAGTGGTTGTCCTAATTTACAATTTTACCAACAGTGTCTAAGTGTCCCCTCTGACGTTCCCCCCTCCACATCCTCACTCCTCAGTATTTATCAAAAAGGATTAAGGCTAGCATATTTAGTGACACTTGCATGCCCATTGTAACAGTACAGTTCACAATAGCCAAGCAGAGGAACAGGCTAGGTGGCCATCCCTAGGAGAATGGATAAAGAAAATGTAGATGTGTGTCACTATCAACATGTTTTGCATTATGATGGGAGACTATAATGTAATGAAAGTGTATTTAAAATTTTGAAATAAAAGACCAGATTGGTACAAGTGGGGCGAAAAAAGAAAATGTGGTATATATACACAGTGGAGTTTTATTTACTCAGCCATAAAGAAGAAGAAAATTGTGTCATTTACAGGAAAATGGATGGAACCAGAGAACATCATTACTAAATGAGGTAAGCCAGACACAGAAAGTCAGGCCTTGTATATTTCCTCTCACATGAGGAAGATAGAGAGGAAAAGAGGAAAGAAAAGAGACTTCATGAAAACATAGAAAAGAGACCAGTAAACTAGAGGAAGAGTGTCAGGAGAGGGAGGAAGGGAGAGAAATTAAATTGACCAAATTGTGCTTTGTGCATGTACAGATATGTCCTGAATACATCACAGTCCTGCTAGTGTGGATAATTATAATTCACCAATTAAGAAAAAAAAAGCAAATGATATGTTGTCTTTTCCCCAATGGATTTGACAGACCAGGTCTGTTAGCTTCTGGATTGTTCCAAATTTGAGCACTTTGAATGAACTTTGACTCGAGCCGGATGACCTTTGTGAGCACATTAACAGTCAGGCCTTTATGCAATGCCGAGTCTATAATTAGCCTCATCGCTCTTCATTCTTTGGAATCCCAAGCAAGCTTTAAAGAAATTAGCCCCTGGGTGAAGCTCATGTGGGAGAGCATTTCATTTGTTTTTGTGTTGCAGGTGGAATTAGCAGAAATCTGTCTCCTTGAAGGTCCCATCTGCTCGGATTTCTTTTCTTTCCTCAGCAGTCGGCTCAGTCTTAGCGCAGAGAATAGACAGGTACACGTGCCTCTCAGCCGCCCACCGCTGTTTAAAGAGACTGAAATAGACCTAGAATAATGGTGTTGATGCGCACAGCTCTTTTGAGCTCTGAGGACTGTAGGCAATAGTAATAGTATTGATGGTAATGACTATGTTTACCAAGCACCTACCACACGCCGGCAGCAATCGGTTAGCTGGTTTACAGGTCTCATCTCCTGTAATCTCCATCATAACTCGCCATGAGACAGGTGCATTACTTTTGTTTTACAGATGTGAAAATTGAGGATCCTAGAACTTAATATACCACATGGCTAAATAAGTCAAAGAGACAGGATTTAAAGATGAGAATCAGCTGGGCACCGTGATGCACGCCTATACTCTCAGTACTTGGGAGGCTGAGACTGGAAGATTGCAGGTTCCAGGCCAGCCTCAGCAACTTAGCAAGACCCTATTTCAAATAAAGACATAAAAAGGGCTGTGAGTTCAGCTTGGAGGTAGAATGCTCCTGGGTTCACTTTCTTGCTGCTTCCTTTGTGGGTTCTAGCATCTTTATCTTCCAGGCCACTAGAACTGAGAGCCATAGCAACCTTTCTAGAACTGACTGCGTTTGGGAGCACTCGAAGAAGCCGCCAGGGTCACAGCCAGCCTGCCGCAGTATTAGACACCGGACACTGGCGTGTTTGGCTTAGACCACACGCTTCTCCATCATGCATCTTCAAGACAACCTCACTCCTGAGAGCTCATCTCCGAGGCAGAGCACCCGGGAGAATGACCCAGAAACACCAGCCCCACCAACACGGATGTATTTACCCAGCAGAGCTCCACAGGGGTGGACCACTGCCGCCTTCCCTTATATGCTCACTGATGAGGGGGCAGGGAGACCAGAGCAGTGTGTGTGGGGGGGCGCTGGGGGAGAGTGTCACCTCTGTGGCCATCCCAAACAGACCGTCCCCAGCTCTGCCCCAGGTGAGTGTGGGAGTCAGTTACAACTCCCAGGGTCTACACCACTCCTCCTCAGGACAGAAATCCAAGGAGTCCTTCCAGTATTCCAATACAATAGATGTGTCTTCCAGAGTGACTGCCTCAGTCAAGGCTGGAGTAGCTTGTCACCGTCGGTTCTGGAGGCATTGCCCTACAAGGCCTGTCTCCATGAGGTCACATGGCCCCCTCTACTGTCCTTCTTCCCTGAACTTCGAGAGAGAAGGCGAAGTCAGAATGCAGTGTGTGTGGTCATGTGCTGGGCTTTGGGGCAGAGCGAGTTTAGCAGTGACATGGTGTCTTGAGAGCTCTAGTCCCGGCCTCCTCACATCCACACTGGGTGAGCTTCTGCAGGTTGCTCAGGTCTGAGATAAGGGGGTAAAGCCATATGCATATAACCTGGCACCTAAGAGGTACTCAATGAATAACAGAATATTATTATAATAACAACCCTCTTCTTTGCCATGTAGGCACAGAAATGTCATGGCCAAGGCAACAGTGAGCTTCATTAGCGGGGAGATGACTGGGGCTTCCTGGGAGGGGACTTTTGGATAAAATGGTTTTGCTTCCTTTTTCCCCTTTGAGTGCTACCTATCAGGATGGGTTTGGAGCAGGAGGTGGGGGGTATCAACAGAGAAACAAGGCAAGATGGGCAGGGCTTCAAAGGCCACAAAGAGTGTCTTGGGCTCAGGTAGTAGTGGGAGAGATGCTTTGCCCTTTCACCTGGTGGGATCCTTGGGGACCACGTGCCCCCATGACAGCTGTGGTGTAGACCAGGGGCCCGGGTTGACTTAGCTCTGGGTTCAGACTCCTCCTGTATCTCTTCCCAGCCATATGACCTTGGAAATGTCCTGTATCCTCTCTGTCCTACAATGGTCTGTCATCTGCAAAACGTTGGTAACCATTCTCAGCCACCACAGCCTTGGTGGTTTGCATGAGATGTCAGGTGGAAGTCTGCCTGGAGCCTTCTGCGTGGTTCCCCGACCTAACGTAGGCAGTGGCTGAATCCAAGGGTGTGCTGGAGCCGCTCCTAAGGGGTCATGGAAAGCTGACCATGCGTGCTTCTTCCCAAGGCTGAGTTCAGTGACCCCAGATTGGCAGCTTGAAGTCAGCCATGGAGGGAATAGTGACACCAGGGAAACTGGCAGTGACAGAAGCAAGTAGCTGTGGGAATCTCTATCTGTTCAGTGAGCAGGATGGAAGAGAGCAGGAGAGGCCCAAGGTGGTGACAGGTTATGTACCCAAGCTGCTCCCAGGCCACACGCTGTACCTGGAGGGCCCTACAAGCACACCTGCAGGAGGCTGAGCCCCATCTCAGAACTCCCAGTGCAAGTGACTTTCTTCAACCAGGTACTACCTTAGTAGAAGAAGCATATTCAATAACATGCTAGCAGCATTTTTTTGTGTGTGTATGTGTGTGTGATGGTGGTACTAGGGATGGAACTCAGGGGTATTCTACCTCTGAGCTACACCCTCAGCCCTATTTTATTATTGTTTTTTTAAATTTTGAAACAGGGTTCAAGTTGCTGAGGCCTCGCTAAGTTACTGAGAGTGACTTCCAACCTGCAATCTTTCTGTCTCATCCTCCCAAGTCGCTGGGAGTGGTAGTGCATACCTGTAATCCTAGTACTTGGGAGGCTAAGATAGGAGGATCACAGGTTCGAGTCTAGCCTCAGTAACTTAGTGAGGCTCTCAGTAACTCAGTGAGAATCTGTTTCAGAAATTAAAAATAAAGTAGAGCTGGAGATGTAGTTCAGAGGTAGAATGCCTCTGGGTTCAATCTCCAGTTCCAAAAAATAAAAAGAGCTGGAAATAACTAGTAGCATATTTAAAAGAAAATCCTGCCCTACTTCCATATGGGAAGAAAAATGAGCATTATTTGCCATAAGTAGCTGAACACAGAAAATGAAAAGAAGCAAATTTATTACATTCTAGCTGGATACTGTTGCTTGCCTGAAGACTCTGAGCCAGAGGTCAGCTCCATTTGTTTAAAAGGAAGAGAGAGAATATTCAAAAGACATTAAGGGTTTGGTGGCACAAGCCTGCAATCCCTGCCCACCAGCCTACATCCTAAAATGCCGACCACTGAATATTAGGCCTTCTCACAACAGAGCAGTGATGTTTTACAGCAACTCAATATTAGTTCTAGAAGTGATTTAAAGATCTCAATCCATCTTCTTATTGTTTCATACTTCATAAGTCTAGAACTTGTACAATAAAATGGATAGCTTATTTTAAAAAAGGGGGGCGTTGCGTTATGGCAGCTCCTAGAGACTTTTCTCTTGATATAATCAGGAGGAGAGAGAGGTGGAGGGAGGGAGGGAGAGAAAGAGAGAGAGAGAGACAGAGAGACAGAGACAGAGACACACACAGAGAGCAAGTATCTTCCTCACTAGGTGATTCAAGGTGGAGTTTGTCCTTATTTGTACCTTGCCTCAAGTCTTCACACAGGAGGGGAGACTGTCTTTGGGAAATATAGTTTGACGATTCTGGAAGATTTGAAGGCAGAGAGAAATCTATTATTATTATCATTATTATTATTATTATTTGAGCATGGGCGTATCATTAAGCTGGGTGTAAAATTCCTATTAACTCTAGCTCCAAGTCAGCTTCTGCCTCGAACTAGCTGGCTCAGACTTGCTCCTGAGAATCTGCAGCTGAATTTTCAGGAAGCCAGCAAGTCTGTGGGTAGCATGTAGGTAGCTTGAAATTGGCCATGTGGGAATCTTTACACCACGGGAATCGGAAAATGCTACAAAGCTCTCTACCCTTCAGATTGGGTTGTTAAAACACTCACTAGCATATCATGGCTAACACTTGCGTGCCATTCGAGCTTGCTAAGGCTCTAGGCTATCGCCTCGTGTTTCCAGGGATGCCCTCTCTTTCTCCTGCCTTGGAGAAATTGTGTGGACATACTTGACATGCACCAAGCGACTCCCTTAAAGTCTCATTATCTCATTTCCATTACTGCATCTTTAAGGAGAGTGATAGAAACGACTGCTGAGAAATGTGCTGTAATTGATTATGTATATAAAGTAGACTAACCCGCCTTCTTCCCAGCCTGCACTCTTTAATGAGCTATTTTAGTGCTGGCCCTGCTAAATGTTTGAAATTTATTGTGCCCTAGAAACTCATCAATTTATGAGGCTATAATGACTCTTAGAGAAAAAAAGGAAAAGAAAGAGAAAACTCCTAAAGATATAAGACAATTGACTGCGGAAGTTTTTACACCCTTTGCGTTCTCAAGTTGTTGCTGTTTGATTTCAAGCCTTTCTGTGCATCGTTAGCCTATAATCGTAAACTTTCAGTCTTTACTACCCAGGAAGCAAGAGAGGGATAAAGCTCAGGTTGCTGGCTGTGAGGGGAGAGGTAGGTCTTTGGAATTATGCTTCTGTGTGACTGTTTTTAGCACACACGTGTTACCACTGGGGTGGCGGTAAATGGGAAATGGCAGGCTCTCTGGTCGGGAAGAGCCCTGATTTGTAGCACTTGTGGATACATTACAGTCCTTGGTGTAACTACTCCCATTCCTGCAGATTTCCAGCTCTGATATACATCACTGGTGCGTGGCTGGAAAGAGATGCACACAACTGATTCTCAGGAGCTAGTTGTGTTCTGGCTCCCACACTGCCCTGAGAGCTGCTCAAATAAATCTCCAGTTCTCCCAGCGTTTCAGAGAACAGGTAAGCGCTCAGCCCTACAGAGAGATGTAGGCAGGTGTTTTCCCAGAGTTGGCTTGGAGAGGTGGGGACCAACTCCTCCCAGCCGTGCCAGGGTTACCTCCACTGCTCACCAGGAGGGGGCAGAAAACTCAAGGCAGAAAGCAGCCAGAAGCGGGAGGGAGCCCTGCTCTGAGCAGCCCTGGGGGTGCAGGTGGGAAGGGCTGAAGCAACATCCCAGGAGCTGGGACAGGCTCAGAGACAGTGGTCACAGCCATCACACCCCGGCACTTAGATCCCCCCTCACCTTCCTCCATGTTTTCGTTCAGCATTGATCACTTTCTAAAAAAAGTGACAATTTACTTACTCATTATGCTAATGTCTATTTTCTCTCCCACTTACTTACCCCATCTGTGACCTTCCCTCCTGTGCAGAGTAGAATGGAAGCTCCCCCAAATGGAGATTTTTTTTGTTAGTTTTGTTTATGGGTATATTCCAAGGGTCTAAAATATGAGTCTGAAAAAGAGTTGCAATTCAAAAAATACCCACCGAGTCCGGATCCAAGAGGCAAGGGGGACACAGGACAGGCGCTTCCGAGGAGCGGTTCCTGACTTGTTGTATACATTAGGGACACCAGGGAAGGCATACTAAAATGAAAAGCTCACTGTGCACGGTGGTACATGCCTGTAATTCTCATACTTGAGGGGCAGAGACAGGAGGATTGAAGGTTCAAGGATAGCCTTAGCAACTTGGTGAGACCCTCAGCAACCTAGCAAAACCCTGTCTCAAAACAAATAAACAAGAAGTACAAAAGGGCTGGGGGTGTAGCTCAGAGGTAGAATGAGCTTGGGTTCAACCCCCAGTACCAAAGAGGGGCCGGGGAGGAAGCTCTAGGAAGCGTCCCCAGGACTTCTGAACCCTTAGATCCAAGGTGGAGTCCGGGCTCTGTCCTCAGAGGGTGTGAAGGTCAGTGACCAGGGCTCAGAAGGGCCCTGTGGCTCACTCTGTGGTCTTCCCTTTGGGTGGCTTCAGTCCTGCTGCAGTTATTGGCTGGTGGCTTTTCTGGTGTTTGCCATCAGCATCAAATAGACTTGCTAGTGAAATGCGTGACTCTTCCCACCTGTTTGGAACGATGCTGTTTATTTTTAGATTTGAACCCTTTCCCAATTTCCTAGACCTTCAATGATTTAGCACCTTCTTTCAGAACATTATGATTCTATCTCATGGATGTGGGCAAATTCCCTTTGGTGATTTCCAACTCCCTTTACATCTCTCTTGAATCCTCACTTACCAAGGCATCATGGTTAGTTTAAGGCTCAGATTGTTTCCTGCCTTTATGTAACTCTGGGGATCCAACTTAACTCATTAATGAGGACTTTCTCCTGGCCTCAGAATGTGAAACCACTTCCTTCCCTTTGCCATTAGCTTTTTATTTTTATTTTATTTTGTATTTTTGTGGTACTGGGGATTGAACCCAGAGGCATTCTATTGACAAGCTACACTCTCAGCCCTTTATTTATTTTTGTTTTGAAGCAGGGTCTTGCTAGGTTGCCAAGAGTCTCCTAAGTTGCTGAGGCTGGCCTCGAACCTGTGATCCTCCTGTCTCAGCCTCCCAAGTACTTGGATTACAGGCATGTGCCACTGTGCCTCGCTGCTGTTGGCTTTTACATGGCTGTGGGTGGCCCATGCAATGTGGCAGAAACAGCTGCCCAAGTGGTTATTTAAGAAGATCCAGGCTTCTCTTACTAGAATTAGTAACCCCGAGTAAGTCATGCAGCCACTCTGAAACTCAGTTTTAAGAAACTTGAAAGTGGAGATACATATTGACCCAGAGGGTTTTATTGAGGATGAAATATAGCTACAGAAATAACAGTGCTCCAAGAGTCAACTGAAGGTGGATCAAAGACCTGGAAGTCAGGCCAGAGACCTTGCAGCTACTTGAAGAGGGCATAGGCCCAAAACTTCAACACATAGGCACAGGTCAAAACTTTCTCAACAAGACCCCCAAAGCACAAGCAACTCAAAGGAAGATCAATGCATGGGATTGCCTTAAACTGAAGAGCTTCTGTGCAGCCAAGGAAACTTTCAAGAACTTCAACAGAGAGCACACAGAGTGGGAGAAAATTCTTGCCAGCTACTCTTCTGATAGAGGACTAATATCTAGGATATACAGAGAACTCAATAAACTCACAGTTAAGAAAACAAATAACTCAATCAAAAAATTGGCAAGTGATTTAAATAGACATTTCACAAAAGAAGAAATACAAATGGCCAATAAATGTATGAGGAAATGTTCAACATCATTAGCAATCAGAGAGATGCAAATCAAAACTACCCTGAGATTTCACCTAACCCGAATTAGAATGGCAATCATTAAAAACATAAACAATAACAAATGCTGGCGAGGGTATGGAGAAGTGGGAACCCTAATACATTGTTGGTGGAATTGCAAATTAGTGCAACCACTTTGGAAAACAGTATGGAAGATCCTCAGATGAACTGGACTGAACCTGCCATATGATCCAGCAATACCACTTCTGGGTATCTACCCAAAAGAATGGAAACCAATCAGACCGATGCATGTGTATCTATGTTTATAGCTGCACAATTCACAATTGCCAAACTATGGAGCCAGCCAAGATGTCCATCAATAGATGAATGTATTACAAAACTATGGGATATGTACACAATGGAATTTTACTCAGCCATAAAGAAGAACAAAATCATGTCATTTGCAGGGAAATGGATGAAACTGGAAAACATTATGTTAAGTGTAATTAATCAATCACAAACAGTAAAAAATTGTATAGTCTCCCTAATACGCGGAAGCTAGGGAGAAAGAGGGACTCTAGATGAAGAAGGAGAAACCTTAGATGAGAAAGAAGGTAACTTAACTGAAGGTGATGGAGGGGGGAGGGAAACACACTAATGCATATGATGTACTTTCACAAACATATCAAAGTCAATCACTAAACTGATCATGAGAAGGAGGGAGGGGGAGGGAATGGAGTAGGAACTGGGGAAGGGTTGAATGAGAAATGTGTGCATATATGCCTCTACCAGCTTGTACCCAACAAAGATGTATGATTACAATGTATCAATAAAAATATTAAAAAAAGAAATAACAATGCTCTGTAACAGGAAGTCTCAATAGAGTAAGAGGATCCAGAATGTCCAACTTTCTACTCTAGCTTATGTGGCTGGCAGCTCTCAGTGTGCCCAGCAGATCTTTCCTAATCAGTCCAGGGAATTTATGGGGAAAGTGTTAGGCGCTGAAGATCTCCCTGCAGCTTCATCATGCCTGCCTGCTGCTTCTTTTATCTCCTTCCCCCTCTCCCAGGCATATATCACTGATTCATGGAAGGGGAAAATCAAAGAGTATTGAGGAGAAAGAGACAGAGGCATGATGCTCTAGAAAATGAAGTTAATACTTATTAGGCACCTATGATATTTTGGACAGTACTGAGGACTTTTTATTTTATTTAATTTTTGTGGTACTGGGGATTGAACCCAGGGGCATTCTAACTCTGAGTTACACCTCCCCCACTCCAGCCCTATTTTATTTTGAAATAGGGTCTCTCTAAGTTGCTGATGGTCCCATTAAGTTGCTGGGACTGGCCTTGAACCTGCAATCCTCCTGTCTCAGCCTCCCAAGTGCTAGGGTTACAGCTGTACACCTCCGCACCCAGCCTGGGTGCTGTTTAGATACATTGATCACATTGGAAGTTTCCAATAGCTCTGCAAACAGGTGTTCTTACTGTAACTTGAGGGATGGAAAAGACCTGATGTGCAGAGGCTTAGACATTTTGCTCACGGTCGCACCGAAAGCTTATGCCACAGATGGGGCTCAAATTTTGGCCAGCTTAACATCACCACCTGCACTGATTTTCCTGGATAACTTTTCCCAGTGACAGCTGTGTATAAGACCCAATGTCTGAACCTCTTTCCTACATTTCTCATCCTCCTTCCTTCCTCCCTCTGCATCCTTCTCTGTCTCCCTGAGATTTGGGATAAGGGTAGATTTTTTTTCCACAATCATCACTGAATAGAGAGTGGAGGAAGTACTGATGATAAGTCCTGCTTATGTGAAGGTATTAAAACAAACAAACAAACAAACAAACAAACAAACAAACACCCCGGTGCTCCAAAGAGGACCTCACCTCCTCTTCCTAAAGGGTCATACATAATTCTGTAGAAACATCAGTTCCATGACTTGTGCTGCCAATTTATTTCATTATTCCTAATAAAGAATAATGACATTTCCTGATTGCAGTCTATAAAAACCTCCATGATCACTGGAGAATGATGTCAGATTAGATGAAGAGCCATCACGGATGACCAAACAGAAATTTCACTCCTTCAAGTGGATATTTTTCCTGTATTTTCAGAGAGGCGGCACACTCTCAGAGTCATTGTTGCTGGTTTCAGTAGAGAGTCAGAACCCAGGGGAATAAGCTACATTTGGTGGGGTGAACAGAAGAGAGGGGGAAAAGACTTGCAGGAGGAATTTTCCAGTTCCCCCTGGGAACTGGAAGCCATGAAGCCTTTTTCTCTCCATTCTATGATGAGAATTATATCTGTCTCTTTTAGAGGCAAAAGGAGAGTCGGATTCATAGAGCTGTCATGATATTGTTTCCCAACCTGCAAACCCATCCACCATAAATCAGATCACTCATCTTCTCTTTCTGTATTGTTTGTTTTTTGAGGCACGTGGGGTGGGACACGGGACATTCTATCTCTGAGTGACACCCCTGCCCCATTTCCTTTGGAAACAGGGTCTCACAAAGTTGCTGAGGCTGTCCTCAAACCTTCCATCCCAAGGACTGGGATTACAAGCATGCGCCCCCACGCTCGCCTTCATCTTCTCCTTTAACCTCCATCATCTGAGGCAAGACCTCCTACTTGTCAGTGAAACTCAAGATACTCCACAGTTGAGTACTTTTCCATTTTTCAAGGTTGAGCAATAAAGTGATCCCTTCTCCCTCTGTGGTCTCTGTTGTACTTCCTAGTTCTCCATGTGGGTCCCTGTGCATAGGGCTTTCAGGTTCCAAAGTACTGCTCATTATGTCAATGTATTAGTTTCCTGTTGCTGCTATAACAAAAATCTAAAAACTTAGTGCTGACACCACAGCTTTATGATCTTATAATTCTAGGGGCCAGAAATCCACAATGGCTTTTACTGCCCTAAAAACAAAGGTCTGGGCTGTGTTTCCTCTGTATGCTCCAGGGAAGAACGGGTTTCCTTAGATTCTAACTGAGGCTCCTGGCTTTCTCCTCCATCTTCAAAGCCAACAGCATCTCCAAATATCTATCTGATTCTGGCTTCATAATCCCCTCTTTCAAAGACCTTGGTAAATCTATCAGGCCCACCTGAGCATTCAGGAAAATCTCCCCATCTCAAGATCCCATCTGGAAAGCCCCCTATGCCCTGCCAGGTAACATGTTCATAGTTGCTAAGGATTAAAACATAGACATCTCTGGGGACCATCAGTCTATCTACCACAGTCACTATTCTCCTGTTCCCCCGACACATCCTGCATAGCAAATGATACACATAAGTCTTTAATAACTATCTGACCAAATGAGTAGATTTCTGATTTCATCAATCCCGTAAAGTAGATACAGTTCTTGGAGTCAGGCAGATATGGTTTTGGTTCTAGCTTCATGAGCTAAAGGAACTGGGGGCAGGCTACTTAACCATTCTGCACAATGGATTCCTGATTGACAATGGGGAACTCAGGTATACTTCAACTTTACTCTAGGTTGAGATGAGACAGAGCAGTGAAATTTCAAGGTCTGATAGTTGGACTATTCTGCCACATTCATTTCCTTCTCTTCTCTTGGCCACTGAAGTTATGCAAACTTAGGGACTCAAGGTAGAGACAGTTACCCATATCTGGTTCTCCTCCTCTTCCTGGACACTCATGAAGATTACACTTCCCAGCCTTCCTGCAGCTAGGTGGGGCCATGTGACCAGATGTAGCCAAGGAGATTTATGTGGAGAACATTCCCCACTCCTGGGAGCCACACCTCACTGCCCTTCTGTTTGTGTGATGTTTTAACACTCTTGAGTCCTAGCACTCATTCTCCTGTGAGCTATTTCAGCACTGCTGGCAAACAAAGACTCCTTTTGTCTTTCTCCTTTGGAGGCAAGAATGTAGGTTTGTAGGCAGAGCAGAGAGAAAGGTTAGCTCTGGAGCTGTGGCTAGCATAAAGACTGGCAGGATTTCAGGGGCTGTTTCATTGGAGGCAGCATTCTTTCCCCCTGGATATTCTGTTCTACTTCAGATTCCAAATACTGAAAGACTGCCTTTCCCTTCTAAAGGTGAACTATTGAATTGCCAGGGCTTGACAATCTGACGGTCAAGACCAAATTTCCATGTTTGCAAAGAAGTCAGTTTCCCAAACAGTGTTCCCTGGGACATTAGTGCCACCTGCCATTTTATTAAGTGAGATATTACTAAGAAAAGAATCTTCATAGTCAAATAAGTAGAAAAATGCTGTATATTCTATCAGCAGGAAGTCCTGCAGGAAAGGAAACTGTTTAACCTAGTATTTATTTAGACTTATTTAAAGTTTGTAGAGTACATTTCCTGCCTTCCTCTTCTTACTTTGCAACAGAAGGATGAGAATTCAAATACTGCACCACATGCCCAGTCATGGATGAAAGAATGGAAACTCAAGGTATGATATATTACAGCAACCCCCTTAATCAACCAGGTGGGACCAGAAACCCAAAATTATCATAGTAAAGATACCAGTTTTCTTATTAAGTTAGAAGGGTCCACATAGCTATATTAGTATAGAATTTGGGTTTCCCCCCAATATCTGGACTTAAATATTTTACTACTTACTTTACCATGTGCCAGAAGTGTTCATGAAGACCCATATATTTCTTTTAGCTGTGTGACTTTCATGTCCCTTACGGGCCTTGTAAGGTATAACACAGAACCAGAATCTATGATTTCCTGCTAGAATTCCACTGTACAACATCCTACACTTACATGAATAAATCATTTGCCTGTATAAAATCACTTTCTAAAAAGTGTAATAAAAAGTAACTCTCTTGCATGCAATTTCTTTTAAAAACTGGGTTATGTCTCATATAACCAGTGATTTTTACACATCAGCAAAGGTAGAATTTGACCCCCAAGTCCTTCTTTCCCCTTCCCTGAAGTATTTTTTAATATCTTGCAGTCTTTAATCTTCCATGGAACACATATATTGGAAAAAATGACATAAAAAGTTAACTCTCAGTAGGTCACTGTTGCTTGTTATTTTTAGAGGTAAAAGCCTCTGATCTTGGCCAAGTTATGTCCTCTCTCTGGGTCTCAGGTTCCTTATAAGAAAAGGTCCTGTTGAAATCGTTAAAGCTAGGACCTTCCCCTCTAGTCTCTTACCATTCTGTGCATGCTAGTATGACTTTACATGAAGCTAAAGCTGCCCCATGCCCATCCACTTGTCTTAACAGAAGAATGTTTTTATAAAGTAATAACTGTGACCTGAGAGGCAATCCAATAGAAGGATGAAGCTGGTGGGCCTAGAGTAGAATGTCCTGGATTCAAACGGTAGCTCCACCATGTATTGGCTGTGAGCTTCTGAGCAAGTGACCACTATTTAGACTGAGATGTAAAATGAGGATAATACTATTACCCACTTCCAGAGTCCTGAGGCTTAGAGGAAATCAAATTTAAGGTTCTTAGTAGGGTGCCTGGTATGTCACAAACTCTCAATAGATTATGTTGATCATGATTGTCAGGATGAGTCATGGTTAAGTCAGAGAAAATTCAGTATCAGAACACCAGCCCACCTTTCTCCACTTGCTTTTTCTAGAAGGACAAATGCAGTGAGGATGGTGGCACAGGCCTGTAATCCTAGTACTTGGGAGGCTGAGACAGGAGGATTACAGGTTTGAAGTTAGCCTCAGCAACTTAGTGAGAACCTTAGCATTTTTAGTGAGACTATGTTTCAAAAGGAAAGTTTAAAAAAGGGATTGAAGTAGAATGCCCCTGAGGTAGAAAACTCAGAGGTAGAATGCCCCTGAGTTCACTCCCCAGTACAAACAAACAAACAAACAGACAGACAGACAAACAGACAAACAAACGCTTTGGGAGAGAAAGAGAAAAAGAGTTCCCATCTGTGTTTTCCTTTGGACAACTCTGATACTGGGGCAGGCCAAGAGGAGATGGGTGTCTCCTGGGAACAAGAGCAAAGGGTTTTCTAAACCATCAAGGTTTTTTAATACCCCGGGTTTGGAACATGTATACAAAGAAGGTAATCCACGGCTTGCCCAGGTTTTTACTGGGTACCAGGATGAAAACAAGAAAAGAACCCTGAGCCCATCTTGAACATTGGACCAGGGCTGGGGGTATGTTTCTGAGCTTCACTCAGCAAGGTGTCATCCACATGCTTCCTCCTGGGAACCTGTCTTACCTGCCAGAGGGCCAGATTAACTTTTTAAAAAATCTGACAGATACAAATTTGATTCATCTTTTACATGGTGGAGCGGCATGGCCCGAGGTGCTAATCCGGCCCTCTTTCATCAGAAGGCCAGATTAAACTTTTAATTTTGCCGAGGGCCAGGTTAAACTTTTTTTGACTCTTCATTCTGTGGTGAGGGACAGGATCAGTGGATGGAGTAGTAGGAGGAGACCACGGTGTGGGAAATAACGAGCCAAGGCCCCCAAAGAACCCGTCAGTGGTAACAGTGGAGAAAACCTAGTGGCTGACACCAAGGTCACACGTGCCCAGGGAAGATGGGCACCATGGGCTGGGCATGGAATTCGGCAGTGCATTCCAGAAATGATGAAGCATAAGGGCTGGAGGGTGAGTGTTGGTGAAGGATAAGGAATTGGGGCCATGGATCTGGTTTGGAGGATCCTTTGAACCAAATCCCCTTTTCTGGGAAGGCATGCAGGAAGCACACTTATATTGTCTGGATGAGTAGTGGCTTGGAGTGCAAGCATGGAATCACTTCGCCAATTTGCAGTTCCAATTCTACCATTTCAGCTGGGCCTCCTCTGTCCCTTTACTTAACCTTAAGTTATGAAATGGGGGTGACCATAGTTCCTTCCTAAGTCACCTCTCCTGTAGTGAAGCCCAGAGCAAGGGTATTTTTTGTTTCTTTCTGTGACAGGGGAGAGGGTGTTCTACTTCACCAAGAGTTCTTATTTAATTCTCTATCTTCCTCCTTCTCCATTCAGAAAATGGCATCAGTTTGAAAAATGTCCAGTATTTGGGGGAAATGGGTCCCTTTTCTTCCACTTGAAATTTGCTTTTATGTCTTAAATGTTCTCTGGAACACATCCATGATTTGCTGGTGCTGAGAATTGCCACTAAGGCTTTATTTATGAAGTCTTAAACACTGGAGGAAAATCACCAAGTCTTGAGGCTCCTTAGGGAATAGCACAGATATATGTACTTAAAATGCATGCACGGAAAGCTGGGGAAACTGTTCTTTCTACAGATGTTGAAAAATGTGGGAGGTTCTTTCCCTCATGGGCGATCCCTACCTGGAAGAGAGGACCCCATTGTTCAAGTGGCACTAAGTCAGGAGTGTAATTATTGAAGGAGAAGGAGGGGAGTTTCTGGAGACAAAGAAGGAAGTCATGTTCCATCCATCTAGAGAATGCAGAGCTCACATAAAGAGCACTCAAAGCACATCAGTATCACATGGTATAAAAATAACAGAGCACCCTGCCACAGCAATCTAGAAGCTTTCAACACTCATTTATAAAAGCATATCTTGCTTCCCCAAATCCTCCGTCAATTTATGATATTTTACGAAACTGTTTTTGTAACTGATTTTGGTGAGTAACACAAAACAGATCATTAAAGAGGGGTTTGCATTTGAATCTTACTTCTTTATTTGTAACGTTTTCTTTAAATAAAAGCCCCTTTCCACAGGTCACATATGGTGGTGGGGGGAGAGTGTCCCCACACTGAGGGACTGACTGTAAGATGACCAGGACAGGGCGGTGTCGCTAGGTGGGAAGCAAAGGCTTAGTTAGAGGTCTGGCTGCAGGAGCTGGGTTTTTTGGAAGGATGATTGAGGGTGAGGCTAGGCTTGGAGAGCTGTGAAGCTGACTTTATTTTTTATTCTGATATGCTCCTTGGAAACTCTGGCTCCACTTCCATGTGCTTAATTAGCCCACCACATCTTTGAGTGTTTTGTTTATCCCCCACCTAGTTATTTTTTAACGGCAGTCCATTGGCAGGCAAGTATCAAACGAACACATACCATTGATCATCAAAGGACTGAATGCAGCATCTTGTCAATTTCATGGTCAAGGGCTTTCAAAGCAAGAAGGGGTCGGAATTAAAGAAAGAGGAGGATGCTTCTGGCTTTTTATGTTTTTTAAAGATTTCTCAAAAGGCACCATCCTGTGACCCAGCCAGGACTCTGCAGGCCCACGATCTATTTTATTCTTTCAATTTCCTTTCCTTCTCCTCTTGACTTGATGTCATCCTCAGGGCCAAGGGAAAGCATAATTGATTTGAGGCAGAGCAACTTTGAAAAATGGTTCTGGCTTGGTCTTTTCTCTGGCTGAGTTCATTTTATTAAATGAAGCAGAACAAATACTAGTACCTGGGAAGCTGTGATGGTCCCTTTTTCTTATACTGACTCGGGCCAAGCAAAGCAGCACTTGCTGAATGAAATTTGCTGTGTGCAGAGGGACAATTTAAATCCCCTTGACTTTCCTTTCCATTAAGAGGTATGATTAGCTGGATATTATGCAGAGGAGGCTGAAACTCAAGCAATGTGATCAAGGTCAAATAGTGGCTATTTGTTAAAGGTGGATCAGATTTACATCTGTCAGATTGACATCCCAGAAGGTGTAGACAGTTGTAGGCAACCTTGTCACCAGGCACAGGACTGGAATAAGACAAGAAAGAAACCGAGGTACAAAATTAAAGGTGGGCCCCTACTGTCAAGGCTGGATATGAACTTCAGGGTGAGAACCTCCTTAAATCCTGCATCCTAGGTACCCCCCATTTGAGTACTTCCCTTGAGCCAGACACTCAGCCGGCACCACAGGGAGCACGCTCCTTCCACGAACACGTGATTTGATAGAGACCGTTTTAGGCATTAGAGTTCCTCTTATGGAGAGGGTCGTATGTTTGGAAAGACATCATTTAGCACAATGAGAAGGGACAGAGACTGGCCAGCGCTCTTAGGCTGCTCAGGGTTTAGGTGTTTGCTGATACCAGGTCTTAAGGAAAGGAGGAAATTGCTAGGTAGAGGGAAGGTAATCTGAAGGTCTCAAAGGCTGAGGGTGTGTGTGTATATATACATATATACATATGCATATACATGTGTATATATGTACATATACACAATATATACATATCGGTATATATGTATATATACACATTTCCTCCCCCCCCCCCCTTTTGGTACTGGAGATTGAACCGAGGGAAATTCTACTTCTGAGCTATACCCCCATCCATTTATTTATTTATTTATTTATTTATTTATTTATTTATTTATTTATTTATTTATTTATTTATTTATGTTTGTGGTACTGGAGATGGAATCCTGGGGCCTTCTACTTCTGAGCTACACCCCCAGTCCTATTTTTATTCTTTATTTTGAAACAAGATTTCACTAAGTTGTGGAGAGCCTCACTAAGTAGTTGAGGCTGGCCTCAAACCTGTGAGTCGTCCTGTCTCAGCCTCCCAAGTACTGGGATTACAGGTGTGCACTACCATCATGCCTGGAGGGCTTGTGCATCCTGATGTGATCCTTCCCTGCCCCCCATGCTCAACCTCCAAGTGTTTGACGTGTGCATTTGTGTTGAGGGGGCATCTTATGGGACACAGTGAAGATGTTATGAGCTTGATGCTAGGGTGGTCAGTGACATGGAGAGCCTGCCAACAGCCAAGCCCCAGCACCCGGGGAATAGTGAAGAGGAAGTTTCAGTCTTTTGCAGGCCATGGGTTGACGAGGAGGCGAGTTATAAAGCTTCTCCAGGGGACACTAGCTAACAGCTGTCCTACGTACAGAAGGAGGCAATGCGGTTCAGAGAGGTGGAGTTTGCATCCCATTGCTGTAAGGGGCACTGGAGATCTGATGTCTGTGTGTCTAGTTTCAACACAAACAAGTTGCCTTGTCTCTACTGAGAGAGGAGAGGTGGGAAGGCAGATCCCAAACCAAGAAGGCTGTATCCAAGCTGTGGAGAGAGGGCCAGCTTGACAAAGGGTCTCCTACTGGGTGGTATGTGGGCTGCTAAGATCCGATCAGCTATCCTGGGACAGTTCTCAAAGCCACTGTATATGTATATGTATATGTATATGTATATGTATATGTATATGTATATGTTTATGTTTATATATACATGTATGTATATATGTACATGTATGTATGTATATATTTATATTATATTATATATATATTTTTTTCAGCAAAAGCAATTTTTGCAGAAACTGCATGGTACTGAAGTACAAACATTTTCCTGAATGGAAACTTTGAGCAAGAAGGGGCCTTGGGAGCCGCCCTTGTCCATCAACCTCATTTTACAGATTAGGAAACTGAGGCCCAGGGGAGAAAGCCATGTGACCCAGCAGGAGGCCGGCTTCTCAAAAAAAAAAACACTAGAGGGATTCTACAGAAGCCAGATAGAAAGCAGAAAAGGCCTGGCAAGGGAGGCAGTCAGCTAGTTTTGTCAATTCTAGTCCTCCCTGGACAATGGTTTTGGGATCTGAGGTGGTGCCATTTATCCATCTATCTATCTATCTATCTATCTATCTATCTATCTATCTATCTATCTAATTTTTTGTGGCACTGGGGATTGAACCTAGGGGCATTCTGCCTCTGAAGTATACCCCCAGCCCTATTTTATTATTTTTATTTTGAAACAAGAGTCTCATTAGGTTGATGAGAGTCTCACTACTTGCTGAGGCTGTCCTTGAACCTGAGATTCTCCTGTCTCAGCCTCCCAAGTACTGTTATTATCTTTTAATGGGTGCTGTTGGCCCTGCCACCCATCCCCAGCTGCTGTTACTCTTGATCAGTAAGCCCACAGCTGCCCTTCCCCCCAGAGTTTCCCTCTGGAACCTGAGGTCCAGGCGGTCAATGCAGGTTCCAGGGGCTGCTGGGCGTGGGGCATTGTAAGTTCAGGGAATGTCCTACTGTGGCCAGAACTGCTGGCTTAGAGGGGCTGCCAGGTATTGGGTGGCAATTCTCAAGATTTAACACATGCAGAAATCAACTAAGAGTTAGAATGACTCTACATTCTAATGCACCCCAGGAATTCCAATGCAACTGGTTCCCAGAACACACCATGGGGGCCACCTGTGTGCAGTGACCATCACACAGATGATCTCAGATGAAACTGGGTCTGAACCCCAGCTCCTGGGGAAGGGGCTTCATCCCGCTGTGCTTCAGTTCCTTCGCCTCGCAATGGGAAGTGTTTTGGGATGTGCGATCAAGTGAGAATCTCTCCACAGTGTCTCGCACTTAGCAACAGCATGGTCCACTTTACCACCCCCTGTCCCTGCGCCCCTAGATTCAAGGCTGCATTTTTCCCTCTCCCCTACCTAAGCCCCTTCCGTTCTTGCTGTCACCTGTCACATCTCCCCGCTCTCCTCACATTCCCAGCTGTGACAAGCTGCCAGCAGCTGCCTATCTTTTCATTGTAAAGAATGAATCTCCTCTTGTTTGGAGGCTGAGGCAGGAGAAGAATGTCCCCCCTACAGCCACTAATAAGCTGCGCATTTCTTACAATGGCTCAGGCTCCTTTGTCTGTTCAATGGAAATGTATCTAGCCCTGCTGCCTGATGGAACTGGCCTCGGTAATTACTGTAATTCTTTGGCTCTGAGTAGCTCAGCTTGAGCTAGTGCCTTTTAATTCCAAGACCTGGTAAGAGCTGTATGGGTTTTGTGAATGCATGTGTGTGCATACACACACACACACACACACACACACACACACACACACACACAGAGACATGAGCACACACACCTGCATGGAGAGAGTCTTCTTTTATCAAATATAGTATTCCACATGCTTGTATTTATTGGATAGTAACAGCTTGTCTCAATAGGTAATAATCTTTTTAAAAAAGTTTCTCTAAAATGTGTGTAAAGTCCTGGTCATTATTTATTGAAATAGGATATGTATTTGGTACTGGTACTAGGGATTGAACCTGGGGTGCAACACATGATATACAAGTACATTCCCAACCTTCTGTATTTTTATTTATTTATTTATTTTGTGTGTAGTACTGGGGATTGAAGCCTGGTGCATTCTACCTCTGAGCTACACCCATAGCTCTTTTCTTAATTTTTTTTTTTTTAAATAGAGTCTTGGCATGTTGCCAAAGTTGGCCTCGAACCTGTGGTCCTCCTGTCTCAGCCTCCCAAGAATTGGGATTACAGGCATATGCCATCATGCCCAGCTGCTGTGTGTGTGTGTGTGTGTGTGTGTGTGTGTGTGTGTGTGTGTTAATGTAGATTGAACCCAGGGTCTTCTACCTATGAGCTACACCTGCAGACGCAGACCTTTTTATTTTTTATTTTGGAAATGGGGTTTCTCTAGGTTTCTGAGAGTCTCACTATGTTGCTGAGTCTATCCTTGAACCTGCAATCCTCCTATCTCAGTCTCCATAGTACTGGGATTATAGGTGTATGCCACCATGCCCAGCAGTCCTGATATTTTTAGATAAGGTCTTGCTATGTTGCCCAGGCTGGCCTTGAACACATGATCCTCCTGCTTCAGCTTCCTGAGTCACTGGTATCGCAGGTGTGCATCACCATGCCCAGCTCTTCAGGTAGGATTTGTGATAACCTAGAAGAACACAAATGCCCAGCAGAGACATACAATTAGGTTGGGGGTCAGATTAACAGGTAGGATAGGTGCAAAAGAGCCTGGGTCTACACACAGTGAGCTATAAATGTCCCCACACACAATGTAAACAGGCATTAGAATTCATTGCAGGATTTGTGGGGCTCAGAAGACTGGAGCAAACCAGTTCTCAAGAGAAACACAGTTCTCTTCCCCACTGGCTGTATTTCTTCCACAGGTCCTCATAAAGGGAAATCTTTGTAGTAGATCATGTTTTAAAATTCCCCTATGAGACACACAAGAGATTCTTCTTATTACAGTATGTCTCAGTGCAAGATAGGGAAATATCAACACACCATTCACTAAAGGCAATTCCATGAGGAATCTAAGCAATAATATCTTGATTTATAGTGTTCTTGCACTCTGACTTGTTTCAAGGAGGAAAGAGGAAGCCTGACTCGCTTCCGTGCCAAGTCCCATGACATGCATACTTATCAGTAATAGCCCTTCTTAACTCAAAGAAAAGACTGGCCTGTGAACCTTTCCTAACACAGATCTGCAGGTAGCCACTATCAGGAGATAAAACTGATTGCCCGTTCCAATCTACAGCAATGGGTATTGGTGTTAACTATCTGTACATGTGTATGTGTGAATACACACTACGTATACATATACATATTCTATGTTACTGTATGTCCTTTGGAGAGCTCATAGATTAATGTTCAGAGTTGATACAATTAAGTCATTAGGGCTGTAATCTCGTCAGTGAATTACACTCACTGTAATGGGTGGTAACCTAGGCAGGTGCAGTGTGGCTAGAAAAGGTGGGTCTCTGGAGGTTTGGTCTTGGGGACTGTGCTTGCGCTTTTGAATCCCCTTGCTTGCTCTCCTTCTTTCAGCCCTGCTCTCTCTCCCTCTATCTGTCTCCCGCTGCCATGCCCTGATCTCTGCTGCTGTAACCAGCCTGACATGGACTGAACCCCTGAAATCTCCAGAACTCTGAGCAAATGCATCTTCCTTCTCCTAAGTTGTCTTTGCCAGTTGTTTTGGATTAGAGCAGTGAGAATGGAGACTGACACAGGTATATACATCCATACACTTATATACACATATACAAACAGACATATGCATACACACATATATTTAGAGGCTCAGTCTTCTGAGTCTAATTCAGTAGGACTTTTCAAGCATTAATGAAGTGCATTGCATTATCTTGTTCCCACTACCAATGGTGGCCGCATGTTGGTGAGTCCTTGCGAGGACACTCTGAAGGTTTGCTCTGCTTTTTTCCCTTTCTCCGCCTTTCCTGGGTTTCCGGCTATCATGTCTGGCAGTTGTAAGTGAACTTGCCTCTATAAGTTTCCTCCACCTTCTGCACCTTCACGTGCCACACCATATTAGGTTCGGAGCACCCCAGGCTTGCATTGGCTAGAGCCCCAAGAATGGAATAAGATCTTTCTTGACTGAGCGTATGTTTTGGTAGCTCAGTGTAGTCCCAGCAGGGATTACTTTTGCTCTTCCTTTTGGAGTTTGGGCTGTGTCTGGAGAAGGTCTGCTTTTAGTTAAATGTGATAAATTGAACCTGTTTTCCTACAATCCAGGTATCTCTTACTTTCTTAGTTCTCACCTTCTGAACTTTTGCTCTGCATACTGAGGGGCTGAGGAGACTTAAGTAGTGGAGAGTATTTCATAATTTCTTTCTCTGTCACAGTCATCTTTCCACTATTTCACACATACTCCCTTTATCTCATGCTACCTGAAAAGCAGTGCTTGAAAAAAATGGGTCTGAGAGGGCAGCTCAAACTCACATAAGAACACTCGACTATTCCCATCTCCTGTCCACTCTCCCAGCACCGTGAAGCTGGGAAGGGGGCGTTCTTCAGTTCCTTCTATCTCTACCTCTCATGAATTTTAAATCAGCTGCCTGGCAGTTCTGTGGTAGAACACTTCATGTTCCAGCTCCAGCCTCTATTTCTGTTAATTGGAGAATGTTTTCTTTCAATGAATTATCCCAGCATCCTTTCCAATCAAAACAGCATCCTGGTCTAGGTACAACACCCACCAGCATAAGTATGGTGTCATCTGCAAATCAGGAAGCATAGGGACTTTCTATTTTCCCCTGGACACCCCAGGGTGCAGGCAAAGCATCATAAAACACATGTACCTGCATGCATGTATACACACACACACACACACACACACACACACACACACACACAGACACACAGATACACCTACCTCAAAACTGCAAAGGGTCTTTCAGTCTTTCACTAATAACTAATTGGTTTCAATGCCCTTCCCCTCCTCCATGGGCATAGCCCCTGCTAGGAAGCAAAGATGGATGCCTTATCATTGTTTATCTACCCAAAGCTCCTCTTAAATAAAGAAGACACTAGGTAGGAAGGAGTGATGGATGGTTCCTGCCTCCTGCACAACTTAGTTTTAACTAATAGCCAGAGAGAGGAAGAGGTAGAGAGAGAGGGAGAGGGAGAGGGAGAGGGAGAGGGAGAGGGAGAGCGAGAGGGAGAAGGGGAGGGAGGGAAGGAGGGAGGGAGGGAGGGAGGGAGGGAGAGAGAGAGAGAGAGAGAGAGAGAGAGAGAGAGAGAGAGAGAGAGAGAGAGAAAGAGAACTTATTCCACAGAACAAGCATCACCTGGGAGCCTGGCTAGACATTCTGAACCCTGGAATAAATAAGTGAAGGTTCCTGCATCCCAGGAACTCTGGGTTGGAAATAAGAGAAAGACAGCAGGGTAAGAGTTCCATCTGGTCAGGTTGGGAATGCAGGTACATCTCCTTCCCATTTAAAACCCACCTTTTCAGGGATGGGGCTGGATGTTGGGAAACAATTGGAAGAGGAGCTTTCCCACCCTCCCTACAACATGGGTCACCTTGATCACAGCAAGACAAGGAGAGCAGGGGTCAAGGGAGAGGATGGAAGACAGGAGACAAGCAGTCAGTGACAGAATCTAATGGAGAAGATGGCGGTGGCATTACAACAGTGGCTGTAGATGGAGGGAGAGGATTAGATTCGAGACGCATTTAGGGAAGAATGAATAAAATGTGCACTCGGCTATGTGTGTGCAGGGAAGGAGAATCCAGACTTGGTTTCTTACATGGATGGTAGTACCATTAATTGGGATGTAATGAGAAAAACATTTCCCAGTGTCTGAGCCAGGGCTCAGCTTTCTGGGCTCACTGTCTCACCTTTCCCTGGCTTGTGAGACAGCACAGAATAATGAGCTTGCTGAGCCAGCTGGTGTGAGGGGGCCAGGGAACCTCCTTGTCTCTTGAGCCAATTAGCAACTTTCTCAATGCCTTTGCTTCACAGCTTCAGAACTCACCATCCACACATGTATCGGACATGAGATTTTTCAAAGTGTGCCTTTTGATAGAGGAAATTCGGGTTTATCTTATCTCTGTTCTTTATTTCCCTATTTCTCTGCCTAGCTGGGTGCCAGATAATTGATGGTTTCCCAGGGTGATGGGAAGGGACAGCCTGGATCTAGCAAGTCTGGTCTATCAGACCTTCTGTGTCTGGCTTCAATTGATTTCAATCCCTGAGAATCCCTAAACCTAAATACTAAAGAAGTCTGGGGATTTAGAATTCTTCCAAATCATCTATCTCCCCCCCTCAAAGGCAGAACGAATCATATACCCGCTTCATTATTCCTTAGTGTCCTTTGATAATAATCTCTCTTACTTTCTGAGAAATTTGTTGCAACCAGAAAGGCAGAGTGACTGAGTGGAGAAATTCTTAGATCTTTCAGCTAAAATGCAAATTTCTGCTCTACTGGCTATCAATTTTCTCTGAGCATCAGTTTTGTTATCCACAGCCCTGTAAACTGCTTATTAATGGATGTTATAAACAAATCAAAACATAGGGAAGTTTTCTGAGCTGGATTGAAAAGTACCTTCTTAATTACAATGATGTGAAATCAAATAGGGATCTCTGGGACTGAATTAGGATGGATTTAATTACCTCTGATAAATTTGCAGTGGGACCTGAGGCCCTTTAGCGGGTTTTATTAAAGGTGATATGATTAAAGGTAATGCTTTAATGAAAGGCAATACACTGAAATTACAAAGCATGGTGATGCCTTTCCACACAGCAGCCACCTCTGAAGAGTTCAGGATGGCTTAAGCCCCCTTCCCTAATTCTTTTCTTCTTTCCTAATTTTTCTTCCCTTCTGGTCCTACTTCCCACCTCTCATCTTACTCCTAAGTGGAAAGATGAGCTTAGATTTCCTCTGATCCCTTCCCTTTAGTCCTTCCAAATTAGTCTTTAATTAATGAAGTGGGGCTTCCAGGACATCTTTCGAGAATCTCGGGTAGATTTCAGTCTGCATTAGGCCATGGAGACAAATTACTCCGTGCTATCTCTTATCAAAATCCTTTCAATGCTGAGGATGTGTAATAAACTCTGATTCACTGAGTAATACACACAGATGATTTTTTATCAAAGCCATGCTTGTCAGAACTTTAGTGTGCAGCACGACTGTTACAGTGCAAATGACAAATGTCTCCGGGACAGCAATTGCTCCTGATCAGAGGGTGCTCAGTGCCCAGGATGCCAACAACCAAGAGGGAGAAATGACAGAGGTCGCTTTGAAGATGTGCCTGTCATAAAAACAAGACCCAAACTCCATATGGCGTAGAGAGGATGCCTTTAGGAGTAAATGAAAAACCCAGACAAACCAACTTTGCTATATATCCTTCTGAAAACCTCATTCTTTCTTTGTGGACATTTCGACGTGATAAAAATAACAAAATGCTCATTTACAAGACACCTTTGGTTATAGTTCTGAGGCTCAGAACAACTGTAGGGGGGAGAGTAGAGCTATTCTGATTTCACAGAAGAGAAGGCGGCAGGAACTCTCTGAGCTTCACAGCCATGCAGCTCAGTGGTCCAGGAGGACTTGAAAGATCATCTTCGAACCCTCAGCCCCTTGCACTTTCTGCTGGACCGTGCTGTAGGGATCACATCCAGGGAGAGTTCTTGGGGAGGTGGCATTTCCTAGGATACTTTCATGCTTAAGAACACACAGTGAATCCCTGCTGACTGGGACACTGAGCCTACACCTCCGAAGACAGCGATGTCACCGTTACCCTGCCCTTGCCACTTGAGTGTACTGGCTCCACAGTCAGCTGCCATCTCTTTATCTGAGCGCCTGCTCAGGCTGATGCTGCCCCACAGCAGTCCAGGGGACCAGGGCAGCTATGTTCCCCACCCTGGGACAGCAGTCTACCAAGGGCTACTGGGACTTCTTCAGCACGCTGGTTCCCTTGTCCCCAGATGGGATTGCTCAGAGGCAGCTTCCAGAGGAGCACCGCCTCCCACGGTGCCCAGCAGGGCTGACAGCAACCCACAAAGGGCTTCGTGATGTCCCTTCCTTGTCTAACTTTCCCATCATTCCCTCCAGGGGCTCTGGGGTCCCAAATACACATCTTGCATTTGAATCCTGTCTCTGAGTCTCCTTCTAACATGTGAGACCCTCTTTCTAGCTCTAGCTCTCTCTCTCCTTCCTTCCTTCCTTCCTTCCTTCCTTCCTTCCTTCCTTCCTTCTCTCCTCCCTTCCTCCTCCTCCTCTCCTCTCCTCTTCTCTCCTTTCCTTGTTTGCTTTTTTGGTCTTGGGAATTAAACCTAGAGACATTCTACCTCTGAGTCACACCCCCATCCTCATTTTATTTTTTATTTTGAAATAGGGTCTCACTAAGTTGCGGAGAGCCTCGCTAAGTTGCTGAGACTGGCTTTGAGCTTCCCAGGACTGGGATTACAGGTGTGTGCCTCCACACCCAGCTGGTCTCTTCTTTTCAACCTCACCTGCCATTGGTTCTCCCCTGGTTCACCCAGTGCCCCGGGCTCCGTCTTGCCATCTACAGAGCGCTGAAACAGCAACAACGTTCTCTGCCCTGGGTCTTTGCATATGCTGTGTCCACACAAGTTCCACACCTGTCATCTTCTTCCATTAGGGTTTTGCTAAAATCTGGTTTCTCTGTGAGGCCTTCCTCGGTGCCAAGGATACACTTGTCAGGCCTTCAGCGACATTTCCCCACCTTAAACATGCCATATAGTGCCTAATCCCCTTTAAATTATGTCATATATTTCCTAGTCCTCTAATCCTTCTTTCATCTACACCATTTGTTCCCCCCTAAATAAACTTTAAGCATCTGTGAATCAGGATCATGGTCACCACCAGGAGAGTGCGAGTAAATATTTAACCAGTGACTCTCTGAAAAAAGGGATCCATATATGTACATACAAAAGTTTATTACAAATGTTACTGACATGGAGAATGTGTGGTGCATGATGTACAAATGATAAAAAATACAACATTCTTATTGTACTGCATGGATGATTTATTCTCAGAGAAGACTTATTGATTTTTGCCCAAACTCTTTGATCTGTAGCCAGCTTCTGGGTTCAATTCAATCATGACTTGACAAATTGAGTTGCTCCCCAATCCAATGACTCCTTGCCCAAGAAACTTGATGTTATTAAATCTGATATGTAGCTGGGCAGGGTGGTGCACGCTTATAATCCCAGTTATGTGGGGGGTCTGAGACAGGAGGATCCCAGGTTCCAGATCAGCCTCAGCAACTTAGTGAAGCCCTCAGCAACTTAGTAAGACTCTGCTTCAAAATAAAAAGTAAAATAGGACTGGGCATGGAGTTCAGAGGTAAAATGCCCCTGGCTTCATCCCTAATACATACATACATATATATATATGTATATGATCAGATATCAATCATTTATCAGATATATATCAATCACATAATCACATATCACATATATCTGATATGTGATTGATATCTGATCCATGCTCAAGGTATTTCTCACCCTCAAATAAATTCTGTTCAGTAAACTACTGAACAGGACTGCGTGGAAAGGCAGAGACAAATGCAGGCATGGAGATATTCAGTTTCAGCACCATATGTGGCAGATTTTAAAGTTCAATTTGCATTATTCACATTTCTCCCATTACTATCGTAAGTCTATCAGACAAACAGCAAAATAACAAACCAAGCCCTGGTTGTAGTGCGCACCAATTCCCATGGTGTAAATACTCCCACCATGGCTGATTTTCCAGCTACCAAAGTGATGTTCCTGAACATGTTGTTGGGATGTGATTTCCAGTAGCATACCAGTATACCACACTTCCATGCAGATACAAGTAACAGTAGCATAGGTAGTCAAAGGTAGTAAAATTACTAAAAAGTAATGAACTATAAATATTAAATCACTATCATTAATTATTATTACCTTTGATTTCAATAAATATTTTAAATTATAAGTTTATATAATTTAGTGTTTAACATAACAGCTTTGCTAAATGACTGCCTCATTACGTTCCTGCATATTTAGCACTGGGTTCTTGTGAGCTGGTGTGAGCCGGCCCCAGCACACCACTGCGTCTGTTTTAGAACTCAGAGTGCCTACTATGGCTCTGGGCTACAGTAAAAGCTCTGTGAACCCTTGCTGGGTGAGTGAGCAGTTCAGTTTTCAAAAGGGCAGAGGAACAAAGAGCTTGAGAAAATAAGACTGCTTTCAGGCACTTTCTCAGTAGATGGTGTTACTGCGCAGTGGCCTCTCTACATAGAGGGAGCCGTCGGCTTCCCCAGGAAGCTCACAGACCTCTTCCTGAGGTTTTGTTTTGTTTTGTCTCACCTACCCTATGTCTCCAAATTTATGTCATTTTGCACAGACTGATTCAGTTTCTCTTCTTCTTCTTCTTCTTTTTTTTTTTTTTGTACTGACAATTGGACCCGGGGGCATTCAATCTCTGAGTTACACCCCAGCCCTATTTTATTTTTATTGTAAAACAGGGTCTTAGTAAGTTGCTGAGAGACTCATTAAATTGCTGAGGCTGGTCTCAAACCTGCAATCCTCCTGTTTCAGCCTCCCAAGTACTGGGATTACAAGCATGCGCCACCACACCCAGCCTGATTCAGTTTCTGACTATGGTCTCAAACTTCTTGCCGTCCCAATCCAAAGCCTGGTCTTGTCTTGGGTAACTCCTGACCTGCTTCCTTTGTTATAATAGACACAATGCATTGGCTGTGTCTTCTTTCAGCCTTGCCAGGAAAATCAGAGCGGTCTGTAGTGTCCCCAGTCCCCACAGGAGTCGCTCTCAGGAGGAGGGAGAGCAGGCAGGACTGCGTTGAAGGGCAGAGACAAATGCAGGTCTGGAGATGGTCAGCATTTCAGTGATGTGGGTTCAAGTTCCCGCTCCACCACTGAGTGGATGTGTGATCTTGGACAGGTGACTGAACCTCTCTGAGCCTCCACCTCCTTACCTATGACCCTCGGGCTGGTTGTAGGTGGGCTGCATGAGAATTCAGCACTTAGTACCCCAAGAAATCTTTACCATCCTTACTGCAGAGAAGCAAGGAAGAGAAGTGCAGAAGGAGGTAAGGAGGTAAGACTTAGAAGAATTATACAATCTCTTGAGAAAGCACTATCACTGCTTAATTAAAAACAGCTACTTAAATATACGTTGTGTGTGTGTGTGTGTGTGTGTGTGTGTGTGTGTTATTGGGGATTGACACCAAGGGCATTCTACCTTTGAGCTATACCCCCAATCCTTTACCATTTGTTTTTAAATTTTGAAACATTTGAATCAGGGTCTCACTAAGTTGCTGAGCCTGGCCTTGAATGTGTGATCCTGTCTCAGCCTCCCATAAATATAAGTTATTTTCTTCTCTTTCACATCATACTGTGTGACTTTGGTCAAACTGTTATTTCTCTGTGCCTATTTTCTTGTTTGTGCAATAGGCATAAGTAATCCTACCTGTTTCCTATGGTTTTTGTGAAGATTAAATGGAATACGGTGCGTGGTGGCACCTGCTTGTAATCCCAATACTTGGGAGGCTGAGACAGGAGGATTTGAGGTTCAAGGCCACACTCAGCAATTTAGTGAGGCTCTCCACAACTTAGTGAGACCCTGTTTCAAAATGAAAGAGTAAAACAGTGCATAGGAGTATAGCTTGGAGGTATAATGGCTCTGGGTTCCATCCCCAGTACAAAAAAAAAAAAAAAAGGGAATATGGTCCATATCAGGTGCCCAGAACAGTGTCCAGTATACAGTCAGTGTCAAATGTGTGTTGATTTTAGTTATTACTACCATCATCTCTGCCCACGTCTTTCTGTGTTCTCGCAATCATCTCTCCTTCGCTTGTTTTAAGCCCTTGAAAGACCATCGCTGTCAGACCACGACTGCCTGCCTACTCTTTTGCAGTTTTAGCAAGTGTTTTTTTTTTTTTTTTTTTTTTTTTTTTCTGAACTCTGACAGCTCCTGTTACCTGGGCTTTTCTCTTTACAATTAATCATGGGGATCCTTTGATAGCTTTTCTACAACCTTTCATTGCTTTCTATGCTTTTATTACCGCTCTCCCTACACAGGCACTGAAAGTATGGATAGTGAAAGATACAACCCTGGGCTTTTGCTTTCTGTAGACACAGCAAGTCCGGCTCAGGCCACCAAGGATCTTGGCACCACTCAGTACAGCACCGAGGGAGAATTGAGGAGGGGAGCTGGTATTTATGATGCTTCAAGCACCTGAGGTGGCAAATCAAGGGCTACAAACACGAAATTAAACATGTTGTCTGTACCTGCCTGTAGGAAGTTAGAGTTTGATGGGAAACATGGACAATAAGAAGACAATTATGCCACTATGTTGAAGAAGAGTACTGGGAAGACAGAGGAGGGACTTGAGCTCGGGGCTGGGTTTCCAAGAAACGAGAACTAAACCAAGACCTAAAGAAATGAGTCAGGTGTAGGTGCATGCTTGTAATGTTAGTACTTGGAAGGCTGAGACAGAAAAATCACAGGTTTGAGGCCAGCCTCAGCAACTTAGTGAGACCCTATGAAACTTAGTGAGGCCCTGTTTCAAAATAAAAACTAAAATAGGTCTGGGGGTGTAGCTTAGAGGTAGAGTGCCACTGGATTCAATTCCTAGACACACACACACATAAATTACACAAGACCCAAGCATGCCGGAAGTCTGCAGATGCTGAGAAAGGTTCTACTTTTAAAAAATAGTCTATAGCAGAACTTTTGGAATGTTCTAAGATCGTTTCCCCCAGTTATTTTGCACCAGGTGGTCAGTAAGGAAAGTAACGTGGGTATTATATTTAGACATAAGATATCCCCAAAGGGCTCACTTACTAATATTCAGGGTTGATAGAGTGCAGTCATGAGGGTTGTACTCCCAGTGGATTTACCTGCATGGTACCCGGTAGGCTGTGGCTAGAGGTGGTCCCTGGAGGATTATATACATGGCTCCTCCTCCCCCTGCCCCCTCTCCTGCTCCTGGCCTCCATGATGTGAGCACAGCCTACGTGCTGTCCCTCTCTGCGTCCCGTTGCCGCCGCCCTGAGATCCACTCTTCCCAGCTGCGGCCTCACAAGGACTGAACCCGAAACTCTAAGAAAATAAATCTTCTTTTCTATAAATTATGTGGTCAGTCTTTTAGATTATGGCTGAAGAATGCTGACCTGAACAGGGTTTCTGCACATTGGAGACTAGAGAACATAAGCTCTATGCTTGGTAAAAGCCACCACCCAAGAGGTCATACTAGCAACCCTGCAGAACGTGGCTCCTGGAGTGTATACTTGTGCCCTGGCTCTGAGAGCTGATGGCGTGCATCTCTTTGCAACTGGGTATTTTCAATGACATCACAATGGGAGTATTTACACCAGGAAAATTGGCAACTGCTACATATCAGGGTTTTCTTTTCTAAGGCCTGTTGTTACACTCTTTACCTGCAAACCACTGTGTGTACCTCCATGTGGTACCTTTCTCTGCGGCTCACTGCAAGATGTAACCTTCTTTATAGCTCCCCCTAACTGATTTCACTAAAGAATCTTCAGTGCACTGAGTTGGACACCTCTTATATACCACTTAACACCTTCTGGGCCCCTTTTACACTCCAGCTATTGTTGAGACCAGTCCCATGCAGACTTTGAGTAACTCCATGCAGGTGTAACCTGACCATGTCTGGGGGTGGGGCCCTGCGTGCACCTTGGCTTCACGGGCAGGTATTTCTGATGTGAGTGGTACAGCTTGCTCACTTGTGCTCGCAATCTAGAAATACTAGGAGGTAGTACCTGTAGGGCCACCATGACTAATGGGGAGTGACAGTCGATGAAAATACGTTCCCTTGGGGTCTCCCAGGAAGACCATTCTGAGATATATTCGTAAGTCTCCCCAGGGACTGAGCTTAAGCACTGGTCACTAAATAGCAGCAGTACCTTGGATAGCACATCATCTCTTCCTGAACACTTCTCCTTCACTTTTTCTCTCCTGGATCATTCCTCAACTACATTTCTGCACACTGGCTGTATCCCAGGTCTGCTTTGAGGGTGTCCCAGGCCAAGACATCCAGATATCTGTTGATATCTGTCGTCTATCAGTCACAGGACTGTCCTTGGTGCTAACCACTGTGATAAGTCCGGAGTGGCCTGCAGTGGAGAAGCAGGTTAGCTGTGACCTCCTCTTTGAAGCCTCACCTGGTTCTCTCAGTTCTGGTCATGCCTTGCTCATAAGGCAGCTCTTTAATATGACTCATCCCATTGGAATGTGAATAAATGATCAATTTACACGTCGAATCTCTCTCCCTCCAAACTCCTGGCACTGAGGGCTTTGTCTTTCTCACCATACAGTGTGTCCAAGCACAGAGCAGGGATCAGTCAACTTTTGATGATGCATGAAGCAACACTTGAAAGGACTCTTTATAGCTCATCTTGGAAGAGCCATGTCGTCAGTGCTCGTTGTTGGGTAGATAGAGGGAAGTGAATTCGTGAATTCCTGATGTGAGCCAGGGCCATTCCAAAAGAGTGATGGAGAGGAAAAGTCCCTCAATACATGCAGGGAACTTGGAGACTGTTAAACCTGTAGTCAGAACCATCTCTTAAACTCAACAAAATATTTGTGATGTGAAGGAGAGAAGCAGTTGCCACCACTACTTTTTATGACATTTATTTAGTTATGTATTTTTTTATTTATTGGGGTACTAGGGATTGAATTCAGGGGCATTCTCCCTCTGGACTACATCCCTATCCATTTTTATTTTTATTTTTTTAAATTTGGAAACAGGGTCTTGCTAAGTTGCTGAGGGCCTAGGCTGGCCATGAACCTGAGATCCTCTTGTCTCAGCCTTCCAAGTACTGGGATTACAGGCATGCGCCAGCACACATGGCTAGCACTATTTTAAAAAAGGCAGGTTCCTCCACACTGCAGGCCTGTGATAAGCTTATAAACGCTTTAGAGGAAGCATAAACACAGGAGAGGAAAGTTCCAGAAAGTGAGTAATATTTGCAAACACAACACAACAAAGTGAGGACTGTCGGCAACAAACTCAACAACCCTAAATGGCATCTGATGGTGTAATCGGAATAACGGTGCAGGGAAGCCTACCAGCCTAGAAAACAGGACACAGAAAGTCGACCTCTGAATGAGAAAGCAGCAGAGGACCCTGGGAGATGGCAGCCAAGGGGAAACCAGAAGCAGGCAAGCAACAACACAAGCATGGGCTCAACCTCGGAGCCATCTCAGCAGGGTTAGCAGGGAGGGAGGCTCTGCGTTTGCTCTCAGAAGCTTTCTGCAGGGAAGAGTTGAAGAAACTTCCTTGTCAAATTTTTAAGTGTAAAAGAAAAAAAAAGGTTAGAATCTTGGCAGGAGAAAAAGGTCACTAAGAATAACTTCAAGCAGCTCCTCTCCACTGTTATTTTCTCTTTCTTGATTTTGCCTTAAATTCTTTTCTTCTTTAAAGGATGGTGAAGTGTTGACAACAAATTCAATTCTCATTTTCTCTCTGTCTTTCTCTCTCTCTCTCTCTGCCATAGGGAATTTACTTCCAGATTCAGAGCACCTAAAACTTTTTAAGAAATACTTTTATTGGTGCAGTAGACTCTCACATCATAATGTAGTCTTTACTGACAGGGACACACGTGCACACAGTACTTGGCGGGCTTTCCCCTGGCTCCTTCCCCACTTCTCCCCTCCCCCATACAGGATATTGAGATTCACATTGGTATTCACATATGTGTACAAAATGTCAGTGGAAGTGATTCCTTCATTAATTCTCCCTTCCCACTCTCCCTTAGACCACCTCCCTCGATCCACTGGGGTTTCTCCTCCATTATCTAAAGTCCCCCTTGTATCCAGATTACTCCCTAGCTTCTGCATATGAGAGAAAACATGTGACCCTTCACTTTCTGTGACTGGCTAATTTCACTTAACATGATGTTCCCCTGGTCCATCCAATTTTCTGGCAAACGGCATTATTTTGTTCTTTATGACAGAGTAGAAATCCATTGTGTGTATCTCCCACAATTTTGTAATCCATTCATCTGTTGATGGACACCTAGGCTGATTCCATAGTTCAGGGCACCTAAAACTTTTAATTGTCCTTACAAATTGCCAACAAGAGGCATACAAATAAAGTCCAATACATGGATAGGTAGAGGGTAGTTTAAACGTGTCTTTTATAACCACATAAAGCTGAGTCCAAATTCTTTTATTTGCCACTAGTATTTCTGAAGGAACCTTTTTCCTTATTGAAGTTGCAACATTCGTGTGTGTGTGTGTGTGAGCGTGAATGAGGTAGTTTTTATTTTACTCTTCTTGGATTGTTTCTCAATATCAAATGGACAGTTATCCTCTTAAAAAGAAAAAAAATCAAACTAAAGTTCTCAAAACTAGGTTTGGGAAAGAATTATTATTGAATTTTAATTATCAACATACATTTCTACTTGACCAGCTTGTGGGAGTTTTGATTTTCTGTCTCTTCAGAACCTTGCCCCAAGCATAGAAAACATGGACTCAGTGAAGTCAAGTGGGTTTACACATGCATGGAAAAAAAAAATCTAAGTGTAACCATATGTAAATTGAAAGAGAATAATTTCTTAAGTTAAAAAAAAATGGGTCAAGGAAGGAATCCAAATACTGTCCCAATTATATTTATAGTACATTTCTTTATCTACAATTCTTATATTAGTTAGGAAGAAAACAAAGATGGATCTAAGTCTCTCCCTAGGGAATTTGGGAAGGCTTACAGATTGAATGGCTGAGTTCCTTCCAGTTCCTATGCGCAAGCCCTAACCCCCATTAGGAGTATTTAGAGATGGGGTCTTGAGAGGTGTGGGAGAAGCTTAGGATTCCATGAGGCCACAAGGGTGGGGCCCTCACAATGGGATCAGTGCTATGTTAAGAGTACATCCCCCCACACCCCCTGAAAGTAATATAAAAAGAGTACATCAGAGAGCCAGGCATGGTGACATACACCTGTAGTACTAGTACTTGGGAGGCTGAGATAGGAGGATTGCAGGTTCAAGACCAGCCTCAGCAAAGTAGTGAGACTCTCAGCAACCTAGCAAGACCCTGTTTCAAACAAACAAACTAAAATAGGGCTGGGGGTATAGCTCAGAGGTGGAATGCTCCTAGGTTTAATCTCCAGTATCCAAAACAAACAAGCAAGCAAGCAAGCAAACAACAATAGCAACAGCAAAACAAAGGGTATACATCAGAGAGCTCTCCTCTCCCGACCACGTGAAGACCCAGTGAGAATACCATCATCTAGAAGCCAGACAGAGTGCCTTCACCAGGGACAACATCAGCCCACACCTGCCACAGGGCTTCCCAGCCTCCTGAAGCAGGAGAAATACATTTCTATTGTTGAGGCCACCCAGTTCCAAGCAGAAAGGAAATAGAACAATAAGTCTGAAACATTAAAACTAAAAGCAGGAAGGAAATAAAGTAATAAGCCCAAAACACTAAAACTAAAAGCTCTTAAGAAATAAAGCAGAATATAACGAATTCAACCTCAGAAGAGACAAACCACATCGATAAACCATTGTAGCCTTTAATAAAAAAGGAGAGTAACACCGGTAATAAATAACACGTCCGCAAGTGGGTTTTAAAATGGGGAAATAGAGTCATCCAGTTATATGCTAGTAGTGGTACTGCATGATTGTTTTTAAAACTATAAAATATCTGCTGACCTCCAAAGAACTGGGATTTTGATGACTAGCTATACTGTTTTTATTTATTTGTTTTTGCTGTCTCCAATTTTTCTGCAAGATATTTCTACCTGTGTTTTTTCTTTCTTCCCTCATGGGTGTATACTTTGGCCTGTCCAATGCTTGGTTTAGAACACATCTTCAGTAAAGAGTAGAACTATTATTTTAAGTGTCTGTTAAAAGTGTCACATATATTGATTTTCATTCTCACAAAAACTCGCAGAGAGGCAATCATATACACAAACTACTTATTGTAAAATATATTTCCAAAATTATTTTTTAAGCCTTGGACTTCAAATAGAAAAAAATTAACAAAGACCAAATAAAGAACAGAGCTTAAATGGTAGGAGAGGAACTCGTATTCTCTGTCTGCTTGCTCTGAGATATATCTGTTGTATTGCATTAGCAATTTACAGGTAAGGAAACTACAGTTTAGTGAGGATTTGTTTCTTGCTCAAATCTTACTAATAGGTAATTCTGAAACTAAACTTAGGAGATGTCTATCAACAACAGGGATGCAGGGGATGTAGCTTAGTGGAAGAGCTATTGCCTACCATATGTGAGGCCCTGGGTTTGATCCCCAGTACTGCAAACAAAACCAAGCCAAAAGGAAAAATACAGACATGCATCATTCTTTTTCTTTTGTTTTGGTACTGGGGATTGAACTCAGGGGCATTCTATCTCTGAGCTACACACCTAGCCCTTTTTAATTTTTATTTGGAAACAGGGTCTAAGTTGCTGAGGGGCTTGCTAAATTGCCGAGGCTGGCCTCAAACCTGCGATCCTCTTATCTCAGCCTCTCAAGTACTGGGACTACAGGCATGAGTCACCATGCCCAGCAACAGAGAAGCATCATTGTTAAAGCAATTTCTAAGAAGGAAAATGCCACATATTTAAAAGCATTATACTACGAGACTATGAGGCATGAGTTTTTATTCTTTGGTGTGTTTATTTTATAAATTATTATTTCCCTCCCTCCCTCCCTTCCTTCTCTCCTTCCCTGCCTCCTTCCTTTCCTCCCTCACCAGCATTTCTGTCAAGGATCATCTTCATCTTGTATAGCATATTGAAGGTCTTATACTTTTCCTCTAAATATATTTTTGGGCATTTTGGTTTTAAATTCCCTTTGAAAGCATTTATTCGGTTAAGAAAAAGAAAAGATTGCAGGTTTGAAGTCAGCCTCAGCAACTCAGTGAGACCCTATTTCCAAATAAAAAATAAAGTACAGCTGGGGGTTGTAGCTTGGTGGTAGAATGTCTCTGGGTTTAATCCCTAGTACCGAAGGAAAAAAAAAAAGAAACTTAGTGATTGAATAGAAAATTAGCTGTTGAATTTTATTAAATGCCTCAGCATCTATTGAGGTAATTATACAGGGTTTTTATGGAAATGTGATAAATTATATAAATAGATTCACTATTGTCCTCTGCCATGCACAGGTGAGGTTAATTACTGAGAAGTGAGTATTAGCATGCATTTCTTATTTCATCCACAGACCCTGCTTTTTTTTTTTTTTTTTTTTTTTTTTTTTTTTTTTTTTTTTTTTTTTTTTTTTTTTTTTTTTTTTTTTTTTTTTTTAAAGCTGATGAGGACACAAAGAAAAGGAAAGGATCAGCCAGTAACCTCAACAATTGTGTATGCTGGGTTTTTTGTTTTTTTTGGGTTTTTTTTGCCTTCTACTAGAGAAAATCTTAGAAAATTATACATATATGGTCAGGTCTCTGTACCTTTGGATTTCACATCTGCAGATTCAACCAACCATAGATCAAAACTATCTGAAAAAAGAAATTGCACTGGAACTCTATAGATACAGAATAATTTTTCTCTTCACTTTCCCCTAAACAATACAGCAAAACAGCTATTTCTATAGAATTTGTATTGTCTTGGGTATTGCATGCAATGTGGAAATGGTTGAAAGCATACTGCAGGGTATGCATACGTACAGGCAATTATCATGCTATTTTATGTCAGGGACTTGTGATTTGTGGTTTTGGAATCTGCAGGGGACCCTGGGACCCAGCCCCCTTGGATACCAGGGATCAACAGGACATAAGAAACTTGGAGGTTGCAAGAGAAAGGAAGGACCTGGAGAACATTATGTTAAGTGAGATTGGCCAGTCACAGAAAGTGAGGGGTATATGTGTTCTCTAATATGAGCAAGCTTTGGAGTAATGGAGATACAAGAGAGGCTCCCGATTATGGAGGAGAAACCTCAGTGGATCTAGGGAGGTGACCTAAGGGAAGGGGAGGGGAAGACTGAGGTTCATTAATGGAAATACTAACGTCGACTATGTGTACATATGCGAAAATACCAACATCAATCGCAGTACTCTGTATTGGGAAGTGGGGAGATGGGGAGGTGGGGGGGCACCAAGTGCTGTGTGCGTGTATGTCACTGTCAACAGGATTTATATTATGATGTGAGACTATACAGCACCAATATAAGCATATTAAAAATAAAACAAAATACTTCAAATAAAAGAAGAAAGAAACTTGGAGGCTTTTAATACAACATTTTCAAAGCCCTAAAATAACTGGTGTTTATATTATAAAAACACAAGATCAGAGTTAGAAAAAGTGAATGACTGTGGACTAAAATCTTGTGGCTGACGGCTTTTCAAAAATACCTATTACGGCAGCCACTTCCCTGGCAAAGCTTAAACGAGGTGACTATGATCCTGGGAATGATTAGGACAAGAACAGTAAGCCCACTTCACTGGTCCAGTCACGGCCTGGTCAGGGGCAGGGCCAGCCAAAGGCGTTCCTTTAATGCAATCTCTCAGAGCGCCAGGTGGTAGCTTGGATTGCTGAGCTGAGAAAGGCCTGACCCTAAGATGGGTCTACTGAAAAAGACTGAGGCTGGCTGGGCGTGGTGGGGCATGCCTGTAATCTCAGTACTTGGGAAGCTGTAACAGGAGGATCACAGGTTGTAGGTCAGCCTCAGCAACTTAGCAAGACATTCAGCAACTTAGTGAGACCCTGTTTCAAAACAGACAGAAAATAAGGCTGTGGTTGTGGGTTGGAGGTAGAATGCCTCTGGGTTCAATCCCCAATACCAACCAAAAAAAAAAAAAACAAAAAAACAAAAAAACCCAACCCAAAACAAAAACAACAAAACTGATTGGTCATGAATGGCAGGGGCTGGCTGAATACACCACACACACACACGAAGTTCAGAATAGGAAGCCTGGCTCAGATTCCTGATTCTACTCTCTGTTGTACAAATCGGTCTTTGTAAAAATCTGCGTAATGGTCATTCAACAGCCGTCTTGCTGTGTTCCTGAGTTTGTGGTGGGCCGGGATCCTGGGAAGGCAAGCGTTGTGCTGGCAGTGGAAGATGACCAGGGCACAGAACGCTCACCCTGTGTTTTCCAGGGTGCAGTCCTGCTGCAGCAGCATGGAAGGCAGGGCGCTCACCTGGAGTGTGCTCAACTGCCCCGCAACGAAAATGCAGTGGAACTGGAACTCAGCGAGTCTGTGAGGCGCAGCCACTGGGGCGAGGCTGTGAGGAGCCGGTGTGAGTTCAAGGAGCTGGTGCTGCCACTTGGAATGGCGCAACCTGGAGGAGGGGGCAGCTCTCTTTGTCCTGGTTGTCTCATCCAACATGTGGGCTAGCTACTCCAGCCACGGTGGGCTGTGGGCTCCTGATCTTGGGAAAGAGGCTTGATCTCCTCATCCCCAGCTTCACCCTCCTGGTGTTTGTTGTGCAAACTCGCTGAATGATCATGCATGCAAATGTGCAAAGGAAGCTGCAAAAATGCCACGCGTTTTGGAAGAGAGGTGGAAAAAAGGAACAAACTAGAGTCACATGAAGCAGCCTCTCTGTGCCATTTATACATCCAGCATTCCGTTGGCGGCTTATGCTTTGCTTGCAACAGATGTTGAAAGGCGCCGGGAGTTCCAGGGTTACTCCTATTGTATTGGTGCAGAAAACTAAGGCGTAAGATGCACAGTCACTTGTGTGTAATCAGAGAAGTTAGGATCTGATGAACCAGGGTCTCGAAGCCTGTTATGGTTAGACACAGAGCTACAGAGCGCATGTGCTAATGTTCAGGGTTGATATAACTAAGTCCTGAGGGTTGTCATCTCATCCTTGTGGAAATCTGGATTTGCTGAGCGGTGCCCTCAGCAGGCAGGTGTGGCTTTCGGGACTGCACTTGTGTCTTTGGATCCCCTGCTGGCTCTCTCTTGCTTTTGGCCTCTGTGATGTGAGAGCACAGCCCTCGCTCTCACCCTCTCTCTGCTTCCCACCGCATGCCCTGAGATCCGCAGACCCGGGCTCACATGGATGGAATGGCCAAAAATCTGCGAGCAAATACATCTTCCCTCCTCTAAGTTGGATGGCCAGGTCTTCTGGATTTTAGCAGTAAGGATGTTGACTGAAACACCCCCTTAAACCAGGATGCCCCCAGTCAGGGACCAAAGTCATCCCCGGGACATGGAGGGAGCAGAAGGCTGGGTTGCGACCATGGCTTCAGGAGAGAGCAAGGCTGAGAGGCAACCTTTTGGCTCTACTGCTTCTGGGCTGTGTGACCTCCCTCTCTGGTCATTTATCCCTCTCTCTGAGCCTGTTTCCCTCATCTGTAAAATGGGGGAACTAATACCTCCTTCCGTACAGTCCGTACAGGACTGCTACGCATCTAGATGGGAGGCTGTTCATAAAGCGCTTGGCACCAGGCCTGGCTCGGGGGCTGACATCACACTTCAGCCCGTCCTGTGGCGTCCTCACCGATCGGGGGCTCCGTAGGCAGCTGCTCACTTGGAGTTTGTGAAATGACTAAGCAGAGCCTGGCATTTTCCTGGCAGCACTTTTCCCAAACAAACTCACAGCTTAGTAATCAGAGACGGGCTGGCTGGGGGACGGAGGAATGCAAACACCAGCATGTGTTTATCGTTTGTGCTGTGAAGAGCTTCTGTTCCCCAACTTGGATCCACAAATGCCTTTGGCAAGGACTGGAAGCATAAGGAGAGAGAACCAGCAAGCCTGGTGGCGTCACCTGGTGGCAAAATCAGAGAGGAAACCAGCCCCCCCGGAGGTCTCCCTGTAGGGCGACAGACACACACCTCCACTTCCCAGGTGACTTCCTTTTTAATTTTGTTGGTACTGGCGATTGAACCCAGGGGTATTCTACCTCTGAGACTACACCACCCCCCAGCCTGTTTCATCTTTTCTTTTTTTTGTGTGGTACTGGGGATTGAATCCAGGGGCATTCTAACCCATGAGCTACACCCCAGCCCTATTTTCAATTCTTTATTTTGAAACAGGATCTCACTAAGTTGCGAAGGCCCTCACTATGTAGCTGAGGCTGGCCACGAAACTGTGATCCTCCTGTCTCAGCCTCCAAGTACAGGGATTACAGGCATGTGCCACTATGCTGGGCTCTCGAGTCTCTATTTTTTTTTTCCACACATGTTTATTTGGTGTGTTGCAGTCCTGCTGAGGTATAGAGTGATAGTAGTATACGTGCAGACAGCTCTTGGTCTACTGTCTCTGCTTTTCATGGAGAAAACAGATGCTCAGAGAGGAGGATGGATTCCAGAAAGTGGGAATGGAGGCAAGATTCACAGCGTGTTCACCCGCTGCCATGTGACCTTTATTCCTGCATTCTGTGATTCAAATGCATGTCCTAGTGTTCAGTTGACTCTCCATCTGCCCCGCAGCTCTCCCTGTAATCTAATCTCGGACTTTTGGTCAGGATCAATGACTAACCTATCAGTACAGATACTTTGGAAAAATACCTGAAAATGGTACTCCTTAACAATAAGATAGATGAGGCGACTTCTCCGTCAACTTCAAAGGTCAACAGAACATTTCTAGCCATTGGAAGCCACAGAACACAGGTCTGGGTGTTTTGCAAACACAACCAAGAGCTGTCTGTGTCAACACTGTCCCTGGCTCATGAAGAAAGGCAGTTTGTGATGTATTTTCAGCCAAGAGACAGGCATGAAGGCAAGACGGATCATTTTCTTCATTACGGAGATGTGTTCAGAGCTGAGCTCTTGGGTTTTTAACTAGGAGCACCGAGCTGTGAATAATGCTAGTCCTGCAAGGTACTGTGCTCTTGGGTATAGATGGAACTGTTCGGTTCCAGGCTCAATGGGAGATGGTGCACCAGGCTGGTGGAGATGCACGCCCCCGGGGCCCCTCGAGTCTTTTGCAGGCCACATCCTGTGTTCTCCTTGCTTGGTACTTGTGGACCAGCCCCTGCCCTCAAAGATCTCAACTCTGCATGGAGATACATTTGCAATGCACTCTAATGATGATAGCTAAACTTGAACTTCCTATCTGTCAGGCAGTAGGTTCAGCACCTTTTGTTCATGGAACATTTATTTCCTCCAATTAGGAACTGAAGGAAGCTACCATTATCCTCTCCGTTTCTCACAGGTCTGTGAACACATGAGAGAGGGAGACAAGCCCCTGGGATCTGCAAGCGGAGCTTTCTGACCCAGCTCTGGGGTATCAGTGGGGGGACGGGTGTTTTTATAGAGGCACCATCATCCTCATGCCTTAGATTTGAAAAGTGATCTGGTATTTTACATGAGGATAAGGATTGAGGGAGGGATGGTAGAGTTAAGAGCAGGGACAAAGGCAGCCTACCACTGATGAGTAAGCGATCCAGAGCTGTGCACAGCCTGGTGTGTTGGAGAACTCAGAGTGGGGCTCGAGTGAGCAGGTGCATGACCGGGCTTGGGGCTGTGATGGTGTTGATGTGTTTGAGCAGCAGAGAACATATGTGCCCGGGGCATGCTGGGAGGATTTGCCTGCAAGTCAGGAGTGTGTGTCGGGGAAGGGTGATTATGTTGAATGGAACACATTGAGGATTCCACTTGAGAAAAGAACACACAGGAAAGAAACAATGAAGAGCAGGAACCTAGGGCAAGCAGAACAGTCACTTCTGGAGCCTCCATTTCCTCATCTGAAAACTGGGGGAGGGGGCCAGGTGCAAGGTTGTGCAGCCAAGAGAGAGTAAGGATTGGGCCAGGTAGTGCCTCTTCCTTGTCTCCCAAGATTCCCCTCATCTCAATGTTAAAGAGCCTTTCAATCACTCTCTTTCTTAATGTATAATGTGTGTGTGTGTGTGTGTGTGTGTGTGTGTGTGTGTGTGTATCAGTGTATATGATATCTGTATGTTAGGTCTAAATATAATTGACATACCGTACCAGTCACCCATTTAAAGTGCAACTCAGTGGCTTCTAGTATATTCAACGAGTTGTGCCATCATCACCACCACTGATTATAAAACAATTTTATCCCTCTAAAAAGCAATCCCACACCCATTAGCAGTCCCAATCCCCCCTACTCTAAACAAACCCTAATCTACTTATTTATCTCTTTTTTGATGCTGGAGATTAAGCCCAGGGGCATTCTACCTCTGAGCTATACCCTCCCCCAGTCCTTTTTATTTTTATTTGGAAACAGGGTCTCACTAAATTACTGAGGTCTTGCTATATTGCTGAGGCTGGTCTTGAACCTGCAATCCTCCTTTCTCAGCCTTCCAAGTACTGGGATGACAGGCGTGCACCACTGTGCCCAGGTACGTGAATCTACTTTCTAAACAATGCCCCCTCCCAGCCACTTTCCAGGCATTTGTCTTGTTCAATGCCAGGCAGGGGACTCTTGCTTGGCTTCCAGCCAGTCAATGTGACCCACACATTCTCTCCCTGACCCTTTGTCTTCACATTTCTTTCTTTTTTTCCTTTTTTTTTTTTGTGGTACTGGGGGTTGAACTCAGGGGCATTCTACCTCTGAGCTATACCCCCAGCCCTATTTTTTTATTCTTTATTTTGAAACCGAGTCTCACTAAATTGCGGAGGGCCTCACTAGGTAGCTGAGGCTGGCTGCGAACCGGGATCCTCCGGTCTCAGCCTCCCGAATGCTGGGATTACAAGCGTGCGCCACCACGCCCGGCTGCCTTCACATTTCTGTCCCCATCTTTCTATTGAAATAGTTTCCAAAAGGTCAACCGTGAGCTCCGCGCCCAGCCCAGAGCTTTCTGCTCTAGGTACTTCCTGACTCACCATCAGCAGCAGCTGCCCCAAGGCCCTGTTGGATGGCCGGGGTGGTCCCTCTCACAGTGCCTGTCTGCGTGAAGGATGAGGATGCTGGGTTTCTAGCCTTTCCCTTCATGGTGGGGGAGTTATTTACTGTCCCGGTGCACACTTGAGGGTCAGACTCTCCAGGTTTCAGTGCCAGCTTGCTGCATGCTGGCTGGGTGACCCCCTGGGCATCTTATTCATCTCTAAAAACCTTCACGTCCCCATTTGTAGCACAGTGATTGTAGCCGGACCCACTTCTCAGCAGATGAAGTCAGTTAATTAATGTTAAGGGTTTGATGAAGCACTTGATTCATGTAAACCTGCTATGCTAAGCGTTTGCTAATAGAATGATTGTGTTCACTCTTTTGTTCAGTGAGTTTATTCATTGCCATTTCTTTTCTCCCCAAAAGACTTCTATGCATTAGACTTCCCTGGGGTTCAAAAGCCCACTGAATTCAATTAGAAGCAGAAACTTTGGGCAATTAAATCTTTCCAAAGCCTCATCTTTATGATCTGTGAGATGAAGATAATAGAACCTGGGTCTTTGGGTCATTGGAGAGTTTAAATGAATACGAACATGAAGCACATAGAACAGCATCTGGCATGCAGCAAATCCTCTAGAAACATTAGCAGAAGCAGCTATCCGACCCTCTTCTCTGACCTCTGCGTGCCCATGGGTTTGAGGTACCCATAGACATCTCCACCTGATGCTCCAGCATCACCTTAAACCAAACTCACATCTCAGCTCATTAATTTGTTCATGCCAGCTTCTGTCACTGCAAACCAACACAGTGCTGCTGATACCTGCCCCCCGGTCTCCCAGGTTAAGAGACAGCACTTGGTCACCTTTAACTCTTAGTTCTCCTTTGTCCTGTGTTTCAAAATTTTCTCACTTTCAAGTGCCTCTGATTTTCTTATTCTGTCTCATTCCACTGTCCCTACTTTAGCCAGCAGCTTATCTAACTCATGCTCAAATATTGCCTCTATCTCCTGGCCAGGTGAGTTGTCCCCAGCCCCTCCCCCAGTGTGCTGCTTGAACAATTCCCCTCACCTGTAATGGTTTGGATTTGGAATGTCCCCCTAGCCCTCATGGAAACAAGGTAGCAATGCTGGAAGCCGGGCTTCCAATGTAAGAGCAGAGCCTTACTCTCTCCCTCTCTCTCTGTTTCTTGCAGCCATGCTCCTGAATTCTGCAGACCTGGCCCCTCACGGACTTAACCTCAACATCCACAGAACTCCAAGCAAATAAACCTTCCTTCCTCTGACCTGTGTGTGGCCAGGCTTTTTGGGTCATGGAGGTGAGAATCCTGTCTGAGATGCCACCCTCAACTGTGTCTTGGAAGGAGCTTCTGAACCTTGATAGAAGCTCCTTACTATCCACCAAAATTAAGATGAGCTTCCTTGAATCTTCGCTGCTTAGTTTGGGTTGGGGTGTCTATTTCAGACACCTGGCTTCATCCTCACCTAAGTTCTCATTTCAGTGTTGGAGTTGAGGCCTGTGGCTGCTTTAAAACTGACAATTACCCCCCCCCCCCAAGCCACACTTGTCTCCCAGGTCACTCCATTCTCTGGTCACTGTGCCCCGCATCAATCCTCCTCTTTACCAAGTCACCCTGTTGTCTTGGGGCAGAGAAGAGGACCAACCGTGCTCAGCATCACACTTTCCCCTTTGTTGACTCTTTTTAGACAAACCTATCTTCGTCTAGGATTTGCAGTAGAACGAAAGACAAATATAATTTAGCCATATACTGTTAACCTGGAGGTAAGAATTCAGGCACTGCATAATGAGAGGAGATTAGGGACATTAACCTCAGGTAAGTGACTGCATTTGGGCGGTGACTTTCCCTGCAGTCAAAGCAGAGAGGGATACACCAGGAAAGGTGTAATTAACATAATTCACTGAGAGGCAATCGTGCCAAGATGCTAGGGAGACAGATTATCCCCCACTTTCAAACAGAAGGGTGACATCCTCTCATAGACCAGCTCCACTAGAACTTTCTGCAGTGATAGGAATGTTCTTTTATTGCTATCCTGGCTAGTCAGGTAGCATCTGGTCGCATGTGGCTTTGGAGCATTTGAAATGTGACTGGTGTCACCACCGAACTGCATTTTTTAATGGGATCTGGTCTTCATTTACTTAACTTAAATAGCCTCACGTGATGAGTGGTGCCACACTAGAGCAGGTAGTCACAGACTTTTATACAAACAATGTCATAAAAGAGTACAAAGAATGTCATCAATAGAGGGTTTAAAAAATTATGAAGGTCTCCATGCCCCTGGGGGTGCTATGAGGTGGTATTTGTGTGTAGGCAAATTGGTGGCCGCTGTGGTAGAGTCTGGGCACTTATGTTTCCAGTGGTGGTATGTGGGGTCAGGGTGACCTCAGGGAACTGAGAGAAAGGGTACATGCTGCTTACACCACAGTGTCCCCTCACCCAGAGTTTTAGTGCAAAAGTCCTCTGTCCCACAGCTGGGTGTGTGTGACTTGACTCCATCAAGCACGCCGACTTCACTGCTTCTCCTCCATTTAGCCCAGATCTGTCAACCCCTCACCCTCCTCACGCCCGTGATTTTGTTTACGCTGTCCCTCCTGCTGGTAATATCTTTTTCTGCAACTCAAGATCATCCACGATTTCTACCCTCTCAATCTCAACCAAGCCCTACCTCATTTTTTTTCTTTGTGGCACTGGGGATTAAACCCAGGGGCATTCTACTTCTGAGCTATACCCCCAGCCCTATTTTACTTTTTTTATTTCAAAACAGGGTCTCACTAAGTTGCTGAGGCTGGCTTCAAACCTGGGGTCCTCCTGTCTTAATCTCCGCAATACTGGATAACAGTCCTGTGCCACTATGCCTAGCTCATCCTTAGAACTATCTCCAAACATTCTGTGTGTGTGTGTGTGTGTGTGTGTGTGTGTGTGTGTGTGTGGTATGGGGGATTGAACCCAGGGGTATTCTACCTCTGAGCTATACCCTCAGTCCTATTTTTTTTATTCTTTATTTTGAAACAGGGTCTCACCAAATTATGGAGGGCCTTACTAAGTAGCTGAGGTTGGCTGCGAACCTGGATCCTCCGGTCTCAGATTCCCAAGTATTAGGATTATAAGCGTGCGCCACCACTCCCAGCTCTTCAAACATTCTTAACAGTGTTCTTTCTCATTTTCAAATCCAGTTGAAAGCAATTTTCTGTGATGGACAACTAAGTCATCTTCTAATTGTTTCAAAGTCTTAAGTTTTGTTTGAAAAACTAAATCATAAACTCAAGGGCAGGGAATATATCGTCAATGACTCCCATAGCTTTGACATCCTAAACTATTACTAGCACACACTAGGTGCTCAACCAAGTTTCTACTGCTTGGTTGAAAAACACAAGTGTTTTTCACATCTCACCTCTAAACCATTTGTGAAGTCAACTTCTTTCCAACTTAATGTACAGCTGCACATTTAGTATCTGGAAGCTAATCTGAGGCTGCAGTATCCCTGCTCTCCTTTCTGTACTAAATTTACAATAAAGTCAAAGACAGATGGCTAAAAAGAAACCTTAATCGTCTCTGATATTATTAAATCTTCCAGTCGGAGGGCTCAGAGAGCCCAAGAAAATTTTCTTTGAATCCCCATGGGCTTTTTATTCCATAGATGGAGTTATAGAGCCGACTGAAAAGCAATTTTGTGTAATCATTTACCAAAGGGGAGGGGAAAAAATCATTACCGTCCTCCTCCTGAGGTTCACAAGTAATAAGTGTTCTCTGCTTTCTCTGAGCCCAGCAGAGCTGTGCGGGGTTGATAAATAGCTGCATTTGACTCAAGTGTAGCTCTCAACAGCTGTCTGTAAATACTGTAGAAACGAACCCTCAGAAAATCTGTGGGTGTTACAGTGAGCGGCTGAGTGCTTTGGTTGGCAACCCCCAGCAGCTGTCTCTCCCTTCTGTGGGACCAGCCTGCTGTGGTGATCTGGAACTCCTTTCCTTTGCTGGAGAGTGTATCAACCCTCACAGCTTCTTTTAGAGCACTGGTTCTCGACTAGGGAGATTTTGTTTCCAATCCTCATCCCATCCAGGGGCTCTCTGACTGCGTTGGAGACATTTCTGTATTGGCTCATCAACTTGGCAGAAGTTGGGTGTTACTAGCCGCTTGTGGGTAGAGACAAAGGATGCTGATAACCATCCCATGGTGCACAAGATGGTATCTCCACCCCAACAGAGAATTACTCGGCTCCAAATACCAATCATGCTCAGGTTGAGAAACTGTGTCTTTTCCTTTTTGGGAAAACCTGTGTTAAAGTAATACCATTTTTCTCTTTAGCATAGCTTGTTCATACATTCACCTATTCATTCATTCTGCAAATATTTATTATTAAGCAAAGAGAGTATCCAACTAGTCATATGTCTGTGTGTTGTTGGATTCATCAAATCATTCATGCAATCTAAGGTTGAGAAGCATAGATTCTGCCAGGCATTGGGAGCTGGGACCCCATAGAATGCGTCTTTCCTTACCCAGGGTTTACATTCTAGTGGAGACAAGAGTCTAAAGAAATCATCAAATAAATGCACAAGGTAAGAGTCTAAACAAGTCAGCAAATAAATGTACAAGATAATCTCAAGCAGTTGTTAAATATAATGGAGCATATCAATCAGGGAAAGGGAGAGAGAGAGAGAGAGAGCGACCAGGGCTGAGGTGGCTTCTTCTAAGAGGTGGGGTGAGGGTAGGGCTCTCTGTGTGCTTCATATTGAAGCTGAGACATGAGGAATGAGAAGAAAGCAGATTGGCAAAAAGCCAGAGCAAGTGTGTTGAATACAGAGCTAGTAGCTGGTTCAGAGGCTCAAGACAAGGAAGGTTTGGGTGGGTTCAAGGACCAGAGGCCTGCATGCTGCTGAAGCTTCGATAGAGGGGAGGTGGACGTGGTGAGCTTGCAGAGATGGTCAAGAATTAGGATAGGTACTCAAGATCTTGGTAAGGAAGTGAGAGTATATTTCAGGTCAAGAAGGGAGCCATGGAGGACTTGAGGAAGGTTGGAACATGAGCGGGTTTAGGTATCATTCAGTCCACTTAAGCAGCTGACCAGAGAGCCCTGCGGAGGACAAGATGGGAGAGTGAGAGGCCAGTCAGGAGGGAGCTAGTCTGAGTGGGCACAGGAGGAAGTGGGTGGAGTGGAGGGGAAATCCCAGAATTCCTTGCACATGACCCATGGGTCCATCAAGCGAGCTGCCAGCCCAGGTCCAGAGGGCCTTTGCTCTGTATCCTTAGTGGAGTCCATCTTCCCTTAGTCCTGACTTACATTCAGCCTGCGTGGAACTCAGGTGTCCCCAGCATGAGGCTTGTGCTGAGTCCTGCTGCCCTAGAGACCCTCCTCCTACCCACTACCCCATCACGAGGCTGGCCGGCCTGCAGGCCCGCGTGTCCTTCCCTTTCCATAGATAGACTGAGGTCTTCTTGAATATCAGACTTCTGTATTGCCCAGGACCCTGGGTAACAATCCCGGCTTCTCCCCTGGTGGGTGATGCCCTTGAGATAATGACATGGAACCCCCTGACCTTGACACATTGGCAGACTTCCACGGTACCTATAGTAAAACCAAACTTCTGTCTGGCCCTCCCTTGCTGACTTGGCAGGTGCTCCTTGCTCTGCCCCTCTTGACTCACAACAAGACTCATGGAATTCACCAAGGTAAACTCCTAGCCCTTTGCTTTCTGTCCCTGCCTTACATGCTCTTCCTTCAGGTTTTTGTCACCTTTGTGCCCCAGCTTAGAGGACATGACTACAAGATACCGTCCTTTAGAGTTACTCTGCAGCGGGTATTGCCGACGGGCGTCATACTGCCTCAAGGAGGTTGGTCCTTGGGGGATGAGAACATCTTATTATTTTAATGCATAAAGCATAGATACACAGAGAGAACATAAACACACACAGACACACATATATATGTGTCTCTATATATGCATACACCCACATCCATGGAGGGGATGATTAGGCAAAAGAAAAGAATCTAAAAAGGCAATCATGGAAGCAATGATGAAAAAGAGGTGAGGGACTAAGTCTCCCTACTCCACTTATCAATATACATCTTTTTTTTTTTCTTTTTCATACTGGGGATTGAACCCAGAGGAACTCTACCTGAGCTACAACCCCAGCCCTTTTTATTTTTTGTTTTGAAACAGGGTCTCAGGAAGTTGCAGAGAGTCTCACCAAGTTACTGAGTGTGGCCTTGAACCTGTGATTCTCCTCTCTCAGCCTCCCAATTACGGGTACTATAGGCGTGCACCACCACGCCCAGCTATCAAACACTAGGAGGAGGCGACTTTGGTGTGTTGATGCAATGACTGCTTTATGTCATGGCAGACTGAAGGGGAAGTCCTGCCCTGAGTGTAGGCAGCACGGTTCTGACAGGCACAGGACCTGGATAAAAAGGAGAAAGCCCTGAGAAGGCACACGTGGTTCTTCCTGAAGAAAACACGTCTGCTCTCGTCTGAGAGATCAGCCTTCAGCTCTTTGAACTGGACCTTCACTGTCGTTTCTCTGGAGAGTTTCCTAGCCTTTCCATCTTGAACTGGGACTGATTCAGTGGTCGCTCTGATTCTGAGACTCCAGCTCTTGGACTGCTCGACCAGCTGCTGGTTCCTCCAGCTTTCCACGTGCAGTTGGAAACTTGGGACTGCACTGCTTTGGACTGTAAGCTGGTTTGATAAGTCCCCTTTTACCAGATGCATGTTCTGTGAGTTCTGTGACGCTAGTGAACCCTGACCAATACAATCTCTTAGCATTGGTCTTGACTACTCGGGGTTTCCTCTACTTCTTGACACAGAACCTGTCTCCACAAGGCATAGCCCCTTCCCTGTTCTCCTGAGATACCACCGTGAACATACGGATGTCCAAGTCATAAAATAAACATTTTCAAGAAAATGATAATGAAAGGCTAACCATCTTTGCAATTACACAGCAGAAAGCATGTGACATTGCTAACTGATTTAATCAAGCAGTAAATTGAATCATGGCAAGCATGTGCAAAAAAAAAAAAGACTGGAAGGAAACAGAGAGAGATGGTAATGACATTATCCTTCTCTGGAATGTGGATTTGTGATTTATTTTCTCCTTATGTTTTGAGTTAACTTAGGAATTTCCTGTGTATGTATTGCCTTCATCATTAACAAATAAGGGCTTTTTAGTGGCTGGCTTTTTAAAGACCATCCATGATACTTCAGTATTAGACAGAAGACGGACACATTTCTGGTACACAAATCCAGGGTTGGTTGTATTTCATTATGCCGTTTTGGAGAGGATTTTTGCATTGGGGCCAACTTAGTCTATCAGACAAGAGTGACAACAACAGTTTCTTCCCAGAAGTAGACTCACTCTCTATCCCGCAGAACTCAGTATTTGCTACAGGTTTAAAACTATCTGTGATTTCCAAAAGCCCAAAGAAGTCCTCTTCCTATCACGAGGCATCTCACCCATGACAAAATGCAAAGGAAACAAACAAAAACCACATCCCACATATTTTAAAATGTTTTCCAGGGGCTCCATGAAACCAGGGTTATAGACTGCCAACTTGGAAATATTTCTTAGTGAAATGCCTCTTGAAGCCCAGGCTACATCCTTCATTTGTCCCCACAAGAAGCTGCCATGACCCAGTCCCCAAGTGCCCACACCTTCCTTCATCCTGAAGGATTTTCTACACCCTGCAAGTCCCTTGCAAGTCCCATATGAACTGGTTTAGTCAGTCCACGCTTCAACATGCCCAAAGATTACACTCAGGGTTTAAAATTATTTTTTTTTTGGTGTGTCAGCAAGAAATCTTCAAATACTAGAACTTTTTGCAGGCCAATCAACAAGACTCCATCCAAAAAGGGACCTCACAATGCAGCAAGGACTATGATGCCCATGATGACAGATGACAATGTCTCCCAGGGGCTCAAAGCATCTGGAACTCAGCACATAAAACATTTCAGCTCCAAGCTATTGTCTTCCCTGACTCTGAGATCTTCTATACTTACAAGGTGACAATACACATGATGCCGTGACAATGTGCACACACTCTCTTGTAACCCAGGCAAGTTGTATACCTCTATTCACATTCATCTGTCTACCTGGGAAGGGAGGGTTCAGGGCCCAGGTGGTGTGGCTAGGCATGGAATCTGAGAACTACATTCTTACACTCAAAGCTCTGTGCTACAGGACAATGACTTCCAGGACTCTCATTTCAAACAAATCCACCTAGAGAAAAATCATGAGTAAAGATTGCATTTGGCTGCCAGGATGAAAGAGGAGGGAATAAAAGAAGAGGGAACAAAAGAGGAGGGAATCCACTCTTCTTACCTCCTCCAGGGCCCACAAGGAGTCCACCACCGGCTTGATCTTCTTCTGGTTGTACAGCTCGATGAGTTTCTCCACCACTCCTCGAATGAGGCCCGCCCGGCCCTGTTTGAAGAGCAGGTTTAAAAGGGAGAACCCCGCGATGACTTTGTTCTCCTCGTACAGCTTGATGGGGTTCACTTTCTCCACTTGCCACCACTGGAAGAGAGATGGTGCCAGGTTAAGAAGGCTCAATACCCTGCCCTGTTCGCAGCACCGCCCATGCCATCAGGTGCAGCAGAGGAGGCATGAACTGCAGCTGGCAGGATCACAGCTGGCCACAGGTTTTGCCAGGAGCTACTGGGTGTGCATAGTATAACAGGCAGTGATGCTTATGTGCAGCTCAGGATCTAGGTGGGAGAGATCCCAGATCATCCCTGATCCCCCCAAATTGGAAACCCGTGATGCTCCAAGCTCTGAAACTTTTGAGTGCTAGCTAGTTGTCACAAGTGGAAAATTCCACACCTGAAATCATGACAGGTCACAGCCCAAAATGCAGGCTCAGTGGCACAGCTCTAAAGATAACTTTATACCATATAATAAGTCCTAGTTCTTGGGAGGCTGAGACAGGAGGATCACAGGTTCGTGGCCAGCCTCAGCAACTTAGTGAGGCCTTCCACAACTAGGTTAGACCCTGTTTCAAAATAAAATGGGCTGGGGTGTAGCTCAGAGGTAGAACACCCCTGAGTTCAATCCCCAGTACCATACACACACACACACACACACAAATATTTTTAGGCTAGGTGTCTAAAGTGTATATGGCATATAAATGAATTTAGTGTTTGCACTTGGGTCTTAGCACCAAGCTCTCTCATTATCTCTATGCAAATGTTCCAAAACTTAACCAAATTCTAACATCCAAAACATTTTAGCTCCAAGCAATTTATTTTTTCTTTTTTGGCACTAGGGATTGAACCCAGGGGCATTCTACCTCCAAGCTACACTTCCAGCCTTGTTTTATTTTTTATTTTGAAACAGGATATCACTAGGTGGCTGAGGGGCTCACTAAATTGCTGAGGCTGGCCGTGAACCTGAGATCCTCCTATCTCAGCTTCTCGAGCACTGGGATTACAGGCATGTGCCATCGCACTCAGCTAGCATCAAGCATTTGGATGAGGGATGCTCAACCTGTACTATATACCGCATGTAACTGACACACTGGGTACAAGGTTAGGATCATCAGCTCTGGAGTTGAGTTCTGGCTGTCTTGTTTATTCCTTGATATTCTCTGTGCTTCATTTTTTTTTCTACCGACCACAGTGGCAACATGTGGTCTCTGATGTTTTGGGGGAAGATGAAGTAAAAAGCACTTGGCTTAGTTGATAGTGGTGGTGATGATGGGGTTGGCGAAGGAGCAAGATACAGAGACGTTTAAAAATTGTTGCCGGGCATGGCAGCACATGCCTCTGATCCTAGTTGGGAGGCTGTGACAGGAGGATCGCAGGCTCCAAGCCAGCTTTAGCAATTTAGTGAAACCCTCAGTAACTTAGTGAGTCCCTGTTTCAAAATTAAAAATAGACAGAGCTGGGACAGTAGCTCAGAGGTAGAACATCCCTGGGTTTAATCCCCAGTACAAAAAAAAAAAAAAAAAAAAAAAAAAGCAGACTGAGAAAATTCTGTATGATCCTAATACCTTTCTTGAATGTATAGAACTTTTTTCCTAGAATCTTCCAAAGCTATCATTGCACTCCCCGTAATACCCTCTCTTGACAGGAATGAGGATAGCCTTCATTCTTGACCTCCAGCTACAAAGCTTAATGAAGGCCTGGGCTTGGGGCAGAGGGACCTGGGTCTCCATGCTGGCTGTGTTTCAATGAATGCCTCTGCTGAGCAGGGACACGCTGCAATTATTTCATTAGCACTGTGTAATGGGATTCTGTGTCTAGGGGAGAAAGGGAAAGCACCGCTCACATTGGTATGTAATTTGGGAGCAGCGTGGTTATCCGCAGCAGTCTATCAACACCACATCAATTACAGCACGGCAAAGGAACAGCTGCGAGTGGAACACAGCCTTCCTCAGGGATGCGTGGCCGGCAGCATCCTTCACCAGCTTCCCTCTCGCTCTTCCTATAGACCCTGCGGTTTAGATATTCTTGACCAGACCTGAATGCTCCAATGCAGAAGCGGGGATCAGTGGCCTTCCAGAATGAGGGAATGTTGGGGGTGAGGTTTCTGGTGGCTGGCGTTGGCACTTTGGAAGCATAGGAATACCCCCTCGGGCTACACATAGAATACATTCTCAGCTCTTTACCATGGCTTTTCCTGACCGCCTTGTTGGAAATGCTCCATCCTGCTGTTTTCTGCTTGAGCGTCCTTGTGTCTATCCCTCCCCAAGGCTCGATGGCCATTCACAATTATATTACTAACATCTTCTTCATTTGAGTCTGCCTCCCTCACTGGAAGATGAGAGCCACAACGGCCCCAGAAGCCCCTCTCTGGAGCACTGTGATACCTTGACAGTTGGTGCTGTCTAAGAAAATGTGCATGCAGCCGGGCATGGTGGCCCATGCCTGTAATCCTAGTACTTGGGAGGCTGAGGCAGGAAGATCACAGGTTTGAGACCAGCTTCAGCAACTCAGTGAGACCTTGTTTCAAAATAAAATATAAAATAGGGCTTGGGAAGTGGCTCTGAGGTAGAATGCCCCTGGTTTTAATTCCTAGTACAAAAAAAAAAGAAGAAAGGAAAAGAAAAGAAAAAAAACCATATACAGTACTTGAATCCATCACAGTTGCATTGGTGGAGCAAAAGGCAGAAAAGCAAGTACTGTGAGCAGAGGCAGTCCTCTGCTATGGTGGGTGGGGTAAAAATAAAAGCACAGGTTCAAATTCACTTACTATAGCACTGCAGAGCTCCAGGTCAGAATACACCTGCAAGCAGGTACACAGTGGGGTGAATGCCCAGAGAGAAGGTTTCTCAATGGAAGACAAAGAAATTGTGCTTTCAGAGCGTGGCAAAGCTGTGGGATCTCCATCTTTATCCCCAACTCAGTAGGATGGGGACATAGAGAAATCTTGGCTAACCCCAGAGACTCAGTCAGAAAGTCTGGCCACTCTATGGAGCAAATAACACACCTAATACTAAGTTCAATTGTTTGTTTTTGTGTGTGTGTGGTAACTGGGGATTGAACCCAGGGGCATTCTACCTCCAGGCTACATGCCCAGGCCTGTTTTATTTTGAAACATGTTCTCACTAAGTTTCTGAGAGCTTCGCTAAGTTGCTGAGGCTGGCTTCGAACTTCCTGTCTTAGCCTCCCAAATCCTGGGATTATAAGCGTGTGCCACCACACTGGGCTTCTAAGTTCATTTTTGAAAGATGATTGAAATAAAAACAAGTTTTTCTTAAGTTTCTCTGACCCTCCCACCTCTACTTCATGCAGACAAAAGGAGCTCAAGTCCTGGTCCTACCCACATGTGGGGAGGAGCAGAACTGGGATGTGGTCTTTATTGAAAATGAATGATGCAAATGAAGGATAGACAAGATTAGGTCATTGTCTTCAGAAGGAGGAGACAGCAACGTGCAAATTGGGGCATCATCAGAGAACACTAGGCGTGTGTGATACTTACTGATTTGGCAAAGCTAAAGAAGCTCTTGGTCTCTCCAGTTACCATGTTGGATGAACCTGCAAATGAAAGATTCCCAAGTCAAGCAATTGTTGATGTAAACCGGCATCTCTTTTTATGCATGTGAAGATGGCAGTGATTTGGCAAAAACTTAAAAACAAATGTAATTCAGAAAAATGAGAAGAATGGGAGTGGGTGTCAGGTTGGCTATTTTAGCTAGGTGTCATTGGGTCAAAGGGGATCAAACAGTTCTTGACATTGGATCAAACAGTCATGGCTACTGCATTTGTTTATTGGTATAGGAATTGAACCCAAGGGCATTCTACCTCCAAGCTTATACCTCTAGCCCTCTTCCTTTCTCCCTTCCTTCCTTCCTTCCTTTCTTCCTTCCTTCCTTCCTTCCTTCCTTCCTTCCTTCCTTCCTTCCTTCCTTCCTTCCTTCCTTCCTTCCTTCCTTCCTTCCTTCCTTTCTTTTGAAACGGAACCTTGCTACGTTGCTGAGGATCTCACTAAATTGCTGGGGCTGGCCTCAAACTTGGGATCCTCCTGTCTCAGTCTCCTTAGTTACTGGGTTTACAGGCATGCACCACCATACCTGGGTGATGACTATTGAATGACTTTGGAATATTGACTGTGTAGCAAAAGGTGACTTATGCCAACACTTGAATGAAATGATGAACTGCTGGAACACCTTCTTGGTTCTATTCTTTGAAGGTGGGAAATAAACTCCTAGATCTTGCTATATGAATCTGAACTTGGCTCACCAGCTCAGGGCTCTGACCTGCTCTGGGCACTTACACAATGATGGGAAATTAGAAGGATGGAAACATGTCACACAGAAGGAAGAAGGTGAGGGTAAAAATGGATTCAGAAGCCAAAGAAATGGTGTGACCAATGATTCAGCTCCAAAGAGGACTGGGCAGGGAGGTGAAAGCCATGTGAGACAGATGGTAGAGAAATTTGGTTTTTCCAATTGGAACAACAATATTCGGATGATGGATAAGAGAATGGAATCAAGAAAGGAGAAAGGTCCCTAAGATGATCAGAAGGGAAGAAAAGATCCTTTAGTGGGTGGGTGGGTGGGGGAGAGGACTCTTAACAATATAGAGAACATTCAGATACCATATTGGAGCCCTTTTAAATGACTCTCCTGGCTTATCCCCAAAGATTTGGGAGTAAGTTCTCTGAGGATAGTTATTTAATGAAAAATCAATGTCTATTTTAAATTTAATTATTTGGCCTGGGTAAACTAGTAGCTAGCCAATTAACCATTGTGTCTTTTTTTATGGGGTGACTATCACCAGGCATCATGGTACCAAGTTTCTAGTACTTAGTAACCAAGTAATCAATGTCATGGATTAGATAATTATGTGATAATCAAGTTGAATTTCACCCAAATGACATCATGGAATTAGGGCAAAAATAGAAGTCCTGGTAAATGATAAGGATGAATGAATTGTCCATCTGCATTTTGGTCAGTCATGTCCAGTGTCCCTACAATGCTTGCCATCTCTCATAGGTTCTCCCACCAATAATAATAAAAACTTATATAACCAATTCCCAGGAAATGCGTGGCCACAACAGAAATCACCAGAAGGCTCTGGCCATGGAGTGTTTACCCGTCTCTGGTAAACTCAGCTCTCTTTCTATTACAATGCTCTGATGGTGACAAGAAGATATTTATAAGCTTCTCAGAAATGAGTAACTTTTTTCCTGAGCTATGCAGAGTTAAGGCTCATTTTTTTATTGTTCCTACAGGACACAGGTTTCAAGGATCTGGAACATTAGCTAACCCCAACATAATTTTTCTTTGGAATCTGATATCTGATGTTTGTCCTCAGACATGCCTGTTTTGACTTTGTAGAGACTGGTATTTAAATTAGCTTGCATCCCTGTGACAGAATAAAAAGAGATGGAGATAGATGATAGAGATGATAGATAGATAGATAAATGATAGGTAGGTAGATAGATAGATAGACAGACAGACAGACAGATAGATGAGTCTTGTCTGACTGGAGAAAGCTTGCTCCCAGTTGTTTTCCTAAGTCTCCCTTCACTTGAGAGCATAGAAGTGTAAGTGGAAGATGGTGCTACATGTACGCTGTATCATCGCGGGCTGCCATGGAAATGGGGGCATTTGGAGGAGTGTAGATGAAGGAAGGACAGCTATATCTTGCAACTTCACCGCCAATGGTGAAGAATCCCCCTAACCGCATATCCTACCCACTCTTCTCCATCCTGTCGTGAGTCCTTCACACCTTCATTTTGTGAACTTCCTGGAAGCCATTAGTCCTTTCCACCCGCGCCGCCTGCTGTGGATCAAGCAGTGGTCCATCTCATCTCAGTGACTACATTGGCTTGGCCTTGCTTTATCGCTCTCTCTCCTTTTGAAAATTTTTATACTTTTATTGGTGCATTGTAATTATGCATCATAGTGAAGTTCAACATAATTCTTCAACTAATTTCTTCTTGGGCAAAAAGTATTTCCAATTTTTCACAATTTGCAAACAAGAATGGAGCAGAGTGAATTAGCATGAATCTATCTTAATATATATGTGTGTGTACAGTTACGAAGTGTACCTAATGATAAAATTGTTCTTGACATAAAATTGCTGAAACAAAGGGTAATCATTTCACATTGTAATTCATATCACTAAGTTTCTCTAAATACCATTAGAATACTAAGAGTATTACACCTCTCCCAAGAGCCCTGAATCTCTCCAGCCCATATCTCCAATACATAAAAACACTTACATCCAATATTTAATTAATATTTATAGCTTTATCTCTTTTTAAAATGATAGGATTATGGGGCAGCAGGTGCGTCAGTTAATCTTACCATTGAAAATAACTAATGGCAACATTAATATGATAAAAATTAAACACTCTACACTCCAGCATCCGACATATCAACACACCTCCTTCTTCAGAACCTTTGTCTTCGGCACAGGGAAGCGTTCCCAGCTGCCCACGCCTGCTTCCCTAAAGCACTCACCATATAGAATGTAGGTTCCCAGGGGCTTGAGCAGGCTGAGACCTTTGCCAGTATTGTCGCCACACAGGCAATCCAAGACGATGTCCACGCCATCCGCAGAGATTCTAAATGGTGAGAAGACAAAGAAAACCACTGAAGCCCACCAGGAACCACAGCCCAGAGAGAGCCCGTTCCTTTCCTGCCTTGTATCATTTGACACAGAATCAGCAACAGTGAGAGCCCCAGGAGAAGTTCAGGAGGCGGACTTGTCCTCCCGAGTCAATCTCCAGGTGTTCCTCCCGGGGCACCGCCTGGTGTGCCCACCATAAGTTGAAAATATCGTGAGCTGAATTTTTTTCCTTTGGTGTTACTGAGGATTGAACCCAGGAGCATTCTATCTCCGGGCTATGCCCTCAGTCCTATTTTTTTATTCTTTTAGTTTGAAACAGGGTCTCACTAAGTTGCGGAGGACCTCACTAAGTAGCTGAGGCTGGCTATGAACCCAGATCCTCCAGTCTCAGCCTCCCAAGTACTGGGATTACAAGTGTGGGTCACCATGCCTGTCCATGAGCTGAAATTTTATTGGAGTCCCCCAACCTACTGAGCAGGACAGCTTAGCAGCACCCTTTTGATTGTGGGGGCTGCCTGGGAGCTGTGATTTTCCGTTGCTGCTACCCATCATTGTGAGAGTATCATACTGCATATGGATACCCTGGGAAATGATCACGATTCATAAAGGAATTATTCTTATTTTTGAATTTTGTATTTTTTTGTATATAGCCCTTTTGTATTTTTTTTTAGTTTGACTAGGGTTTGAATGTTTCACTAATTTGCTGAGGCTGGCTTTGAAACTGTGACCCTCCTCTCAGCCTCCTAAGTACTGGGATAACAGGCATGCACCACCACGCCTGGCTTCAAAATTCAAAATTTGAAGTACAATTTCTATTAAATGGTATTGCCTTAATATCCAATTAAAGCCAGAATTCTTATGGTAACTATTTTAAGTCAGGGATTGTTTGCATCAGGGTTTCATGAAGCTGGAGACAGCTAAGAATCTGGGTGGGGAGCAATCTCAAGAACCAGCCTGAGCCAGGTATGGAGGTGCACGCCTGTAATCCCAGTACTTGGGAGGCTGAGACAGGAGGAGTTCGGGTTCCAGATCAGCCTCAGCAACTTAGCAAGATCCTCAGCAGCCAAAACTGAACTGAACAAAAACTGAAAAGGGCTGAGGATGTAGCTTGGAGGTAGAATGCTCTTGGGTTTGATTCCCAGTACTATGAGATAGATAGATAGATAGATAGATAGATAGATAGATAGATAGATAGATAGATAGATAGATATAGATGATAGATATATAGGTAGATAGACATATAGAGACAGATAGATAGATAGATGATAGGTAGATGATAGATAGATAGATAGATAGAGATAACTAATCTGGAGTGGAAAAACAAACATGGAATGGGAATCCAAGGGTCTGAGTTCATATTTAGCCACCTTGCTCAACTTCCCTGCCTCTTAGATTTCTCCCTTGTAAAGCAGCAGTAATAGGTTTCTTTGTGGTAAGAATGCAGTGAGGTACACATATGCTGTTTGGTCCAGGTTTGCACAGACCAGTCATTCAGTGAGCCAGTTGAGGGTTCCTACTCATGGGGCCAGGGGGAAGGGCCAGGCTCTGTCCACGTGCTGAGACAGAGACATGAACCGAACCAAACCAAAGTGTTCCCTGCTTTCCTGGGGCTGCTGGCCTCCCGGGAGGCACGGTGATGTAACTGAGAGCTTCTGTTTGTCCAATCTCTAGGTACAACCTAAAGCTGATTCTTAGAGGAAGAGGGTTAAATAGAGAGGTCTTCCTTTAGCATTGGGAAGTTGTACAGTAGAGAGAACCTTATGCTCATACTCCACTGGACAGACAAAACACTGGCTCATCCTTTTTTAAAAAAATTTTTCCTATTCATTTATTTGTTCAAAAATACATGAATATAGATCTACACTCTGAGAACCCCTGTTCCCAGCCAGTTACTTAGAAACCAAACCAGCATTTTAAAATGAATTACCTTGTTCATTAAATATTTAGTGCTGCGCACTGTACTGGGTGTTTGGGAATATAGTAGTAAGTCCAAACAGATTTGATCTCTCCCTTCTTTGAGACTTCCATTAGGCAAACATTAATTAAAAATTATCCCCTCCAAATAAGTTGAAACTGGGTGTCTATACCACAAAGGTGCTATGTAACCAGATAAATCAAGGATTTTCCCAATGAGGACCTCCAGACAAGGCACCCTGGGGAAGTTACTAGGGAAAGTCGAGGGCCTAGTGTTCCAGGCAGAGGAGCCCGTGAAGAGGTCCTGTGGTGAGAGGGGGCTGGGAAGCAGCCCGAGCAGCTGGATAGAGGGAACCGGCAGGACCTTGCGTCCAGGTAGGGTGGCGAGGGAGGTGGGATTGGGCCCAGCGGGCCCTGTTGGTGGGCTCCAGGCTGGCCCCTCACACCTGCTGACCAGACCAGGTCACCCCTGCCCTGGGGCTGGGTAGCTATGTCCCAGCACCCTCGCCTCAGCACAGGTCTCTGTCCTGCCGTATTTGCTCACACCCGTGGGAGTGGGCGCTTGCTCTGTTCTTTCCATTCTGCCCGTCGCCCTCCTCTGTGCGCTCTACATTTCCCCCGAGATCTCTCCCCGTGTTCCTGCAGGATGCCCGCCTGGGGTCAGGAGCAGCTTCGCCAATATCAGGCTGTGCAGACATCCCAGCACACCCTGATGGGCCTGCCCAGCCCTGGCTTTCATCCCACCCTGTATTCTACTTGCCAGTCCACATACCCCCCAAAAAACTGCCAGTCACAGCTCCTTGTATCAGGGGAGCCTCCTGGCCCATGGCTCCGTTCCCTGGATGCTGGTTCTGCAGAAGAGCAAGGCATGCCCATGAGCTCCCGCCCACATCTCCATCTACACCTCCCACTACCTGCCCTTCCCACTACTCACAGAAGTGTCCTGCCCCAGGGCCTTTGTACTTGCTGAAATCAAAATCGCTGCCTATAAAGCTTTGCCCCCGCTGGTGTAGGAACAGTTTCTCATCCCTCAGTTCTCACTCACATATGAGCTTTGCAGATAAACTCCAATCAGCCTGCCCCTTCTCAGCGCTGCAACTCCCACCCTCGGTTAATCTCTGGTTCCCTTTATGCACAGTGTCTACACTGGAGATACTTTTTAGCGTCCATCATGGCCTATCATTATTTTCCTTCTTTGTTTACTTCTTGGTGGGCTGATTCTTCCTCCAAAATATGAGCTCCATGATTCAGGCCATCATGACCAAGAGCAAGCATGGAGGCGGGTGGCCAGGGGCTGGGGCGTAGCACTGGGCTTTGGATCACGAATTTTGTCTCAGTGTTAAGCATTTGGGTCTACCACATGCTGTGTGATTTCAGGCTGGTCCCATAGCCTTTCTGTGAAAGAGGATGACATCAGGCTGCACTTTGTATGAACTGATACAGGCGGAGCACAGAGCTCGGGTCACCCTAAGTCTTGGGTCCACCGCAGCTTTTATGACCTTTCGTTGGAATGACCTGACTTAAAGAGGGTCTTTTGGAGTGGGAAAAGGCTTGAAAAGAAAGGATGTAAAACCTCAACAATCCAACCTCAGCCCAGGCAGCCTTGCAGGGGGATGGAGCTGCCAGCCCAGAAACCACAGAGCTGAGGCTGACGCCCGTGACCTTCCTGGAAGACGTCTCACATTTACGAGCACCTTCTGCATCCCAGGTACAGTGCTGAGAAAACCCAAGCATCCCTCCCTCCCTCCATCCATCCATCCACCCGTTCATCCATCCATCCCTCCATCCATCCATCCACACTTCACGCTGTCCCTGTGATGCCAGGGCCACAATCAACCCCATTTGATGGAGGAGGAAACTGAGGCTCGGGGAAGTCAGGGGACTTCTCTCAGGGCTCACTGCAGAAAACAGGAGGGAGGACCTCGGTTTGATCCATAAGAGCTAGAAGCCGGAGGCGGAGGAGAGTTTTACCATGACCACTGCTGTCGCTTCTAGGGCACACAGGCTCCCAGCAGGGCTTAGCAAGGCAGGGGACTGCGCCACTGGGCTCGGGCTGCGTAGAGACTGAAGCTGCCTAGGTATTCAGGCCACGGGTCCCTCCCCGCGCCTCTCGGCCTCTCTACAGCTCAATCACGTATAGTAGAGTTTGTACACGTGTGAGAGTCAAAGAAGCCGCACAGCTTTGCCCTCCAGCTGACTCGCATCCTTTTTGTTTGTTTTTTTGTGGTAGTGGGGATTCAACCCCCAGGGAAGTCTACCTCCAAGCTAAACCCCAGCCCTATTTATTTTAGAACAGGGTCTTGCTACATTGTCAAGGCTTCACCTTGAAACTGCAATCCTCCTGTTTCCAAATCCCAAATACTGGTATTACAGGCGTGTGCCACCACACCTGGCTGACGTTGATCATTTTGCAGGTAAGGGTGTGGTGAGGGTTGGAGGTGGAGTCTGACTGGGAGAAGCAGAGTGGAGGCAGATGGCATTCGCAGAGTCCTGAGGACAAGGGCGCCTTGGCCATCTCTGTCGACTTGGTGAAGCAGGCACTGCTCCTTCTGAGGGCAGCAATGTGTCTTTAAGTGAGAGTTTCTGAATTAAAAATGCCCTATTCCTACCCCATCATTATGAGCTCCAATAAACAGAGCACACCTGAGTCCTCACTGAACTGGACTCAGGTCTATGTAAAATGTTCCAGGTTAGCTGGGTGTAGTGGCCCATGCCTGGACTATCAGTACTTGGGAGTCTGAGACAGGAGGATCGAAGGTTTGAGGATAGCCTCAGCAACTTAGCAAGGCTCTCAACAACTTTAGCAAGACCCTGTTTCCAAATATAAATTGAAATAGGGCTGGGGCTTAGCTTGGAGGTAGAATGCCTGTGGGTTCAATCCCCAGCAACACACACACACACACACACACACACACACACACACACACACACACACTACACACACACCACTTCCAGATCCCAGACTTAGGACTCTCTCTCCCCCACTCCTGCTCACTCCTGAAAGCACCTCGGCAGTCCTTTTGGTGGAATCCACCAGGAAAGTCGCCCGCAGACCTGGACGGCTCATCAGAGACATAAGGACACCCTCATTTCCGACCCCCCCACTTCCAGGGGCACGTGCACCAACCTCTATGTGTATGATAACTGCGTACACAGAAAGAGTTGGGGCTGAGGGCCAAACGTTTTAAGGTTTTATGTCTGCTTTCTCCAGCTGTCATAAATCTTTGTGGATTTAAGAAGCAAACACAAATAGCCCCAGCTCAGGGGTTCTCTGGGCCAAATTCAGCAGCAAGATGTTTGACAATTGCTGACCCAAGACCTTGGTGTCTGTCCTTCTTTGTCCCCCCGCCCCCAGAGAGGCGTATGTGGCCTCTTTGTTTCCCACCCACTTGGATCAGGGAAGAATTCCTGCTGAGGGCTGCTAGGCTCCAGGCAGCCATTGCTGGGAGAGAAACCCTTCAGCCTTGCCAGGAAATGAATTTCTCTTTGTTGTGACTGAGTTCCAGTAGGATCCTTGGCTCTCTGCTCAGCCTCCTCTTCCTGAATTCCCTGGTCTCCGAGAATTCATATGTGCCAAAGTTCTAACCAGAGCTGGCACATAGTAGGCTTCTCATGGGGTTGGGGCATAGTGCCTGGCATAAAATGGGCTTCTCAGAGGGATGAGCATGTGTCCCATGCACAGTAGGATTCTTACAGAGGGCTGTACACAATGCCCAGTGTACAATGAGCCTGTCACAAGGGCCAGGTCTGAATCTGGCACATAGTAGGCTTCTTACAGAGGGCAAGGCATGTATCTGGTGGACTGTACGCTACTTACAGAGAGCCAAGTATGAGCCTATGCACAGTAGGCTTTTTACAGAGGGCCAGACACGTGCCTGGTACACAGTAGGCTTCTCACAGAGGGCTGGGCATGGTGCCTGCGACCTCTCAGAAAGCTAGGTCCTTTTCAGGGTGCCAAGCACAGTGCTGACACACAGGAGGCTTCTCAGGAAATGTTTACTGATGGCTTCCATGTGTACTTAGCAGCAGCACCTCCAGGAATCCCCTCCAGATCTTTGTCTTCCTCTTCCCTCCAGGTATCGAAACTCATTCATTTCCACGATCGCTAGTATTCATCTCACTGGTATTTTAATAAGCACCTACTATGTGCCAGGCATTGGATTAGGCACTTCAGGTGGAGAGGAGCAGGAGGTTGGTATGCTTTCTGCCTTTTGTGCAGACCCCAGTTACAGGAGCAAGCAGCAGGTCCCCCCCGGGACTTTGTGTTCCTTGGCCGGGTCCATTCTCGTCTCTGCTTACCCCAGCCTCTGGCCCTGTCTCCCCCTGAGGTCTCACCTCACGCTGGGCTTGTCTCGCATAAGCGACCACACTTCCATGGCCACCATCTAGCCACAACCCAAAGGACCGGAAGTCTGCGTCTCCCTTGGGCGGTGCTCCGGGGCACATAGTAGGGTCGCTGTCTTGTCCTGCCTCTGAGTCTCCCCTGGCTCTGCCTCCCCACCGCCCTTCTCTGTGTCCATTTCCCCTGACCTTGCTGATCCCTTCCCACGCCTCTGTACCCACAGCGGGTCAGTGTTTTGTAGGCACGTCTTTTATAACAATGTATGACTTCAAATCTGCAAAGGACTCCACGTTGCTGACATAATCCAATGGTAATTCCACTTAAGGGCTTCCAGGAGTCTCCTCCATCTAACTGCTTCTGTTTACAATTCTTTTAAAAATTATATTAGCCATACATATATAATAACTGCATGTATGTGTGTGGTAGAGTGTGATATTTTGATACACCTATAGAAGTTGTAACTAGCATGTATTTAGGGGAGTCCCATTTCTTACTATTTCATGGAATAGATTGAAGAGTATTGGGATTAGCTCTTCCTTAAAGGTTTTATAAAATTCACTTGGAAACCATCTGGCTCTGGACTTTTGTTTGATGGTAGACACTTTAGTTTTCTATATCTTCTTGACTCGATTTAGGAAGGTTGTATGTGTCTAGAAGTTTGTCGATTTCCTCTAGATTTTCCATTTTGTTGGAGTATATTTTTTCAAAGTAGTTTCTGTTAGTTCTCTGGATTTATACCCTGTCGGTAGTAATATCGCCTTTTTCATCTCTTATTTTGGTAATTTGGGTGGATTCTCTTGTTTTTTTGGTTAGGTTGGCTAGTGGTTTATCTATCTTGTTTATTTTTTCAAGAAACCAGCTTTTGGTTTTGTTGATTTTATGCATTGTTAATGGATTACAAAACTATGGGATATGCACACAATGGAATTTTACTCAGTCATAAAGCAGAACAAAATCATGTCATTTGCAGGGAAATGGATGGAACTGGAAAACATTATGTTAAGTGAGATTAATCAGTCACAAAAAGTAAAACATCAGATGCTCTCCATAATGTGCAGAAGCTATGGAGAAATTGGGTCATAAGAGGGACTCGAGATGAAGAAGGAGAAACAGATGAGCAAAGAAAACAACTTAACTGAAGGTGATGGGAGGGAGGAGAGGGAAGCATCCTAATGCACAGGATGTGCATTCACAAACATATCAAAGTCAATCACTAAGCTGAACATGAGAAAGAGGGAGAGGGGAGGGAGTGGGGTGAGAATTGGGGAAGGGTTAAATGAGTGCCATGTGCATGTATGCCTCTACCAGCTTGTTCCTCATTAAGATGTATGGTTACAATGCACCAATAAAAATAAAAATTAGAGAAAAGAAATTGTAACTAGCAGCTCAGGGGGATTAGTATATCCATCACCTCAAACACTTATCAACTCAGTGGTTTCTAACTGGGAGTGGTTTTGTTTACACACCTCCCAGCAGGTAATGTTTGGACATATTTTGCATTGTCACATCTTGAGGGGACAGGCAGGTGCTACCCAGATAATGAGTAGAAAGCAGGGGTGCTGTTCAGCATCCTACAATACATAGGACAGCCTCCAAAACCAGAACGATCCCACCCTAAGAGTACAGAGTACGTGGACCGAGAAGCCCTGAGCCAGCCTGTCCTGCATCCCAGCATCTCACACTGCCATAGGCATTAGGGTGGGTAGCTTGGCTTCCCTGCTGGGTCACTCTGGGAGACAGTGTGGGTGGTAGAGAGCTGATCAGCTCCGCAGTCAGAACCCTGAGGGGTTCAGTCTCACCAGGAGGAGTGGTGAAACTGACTTGACTAGGGTGCACCCTGGCTTCCCCTTTGAAAAATGACACTGTCTACTCCATAAAACAAGCTCCTGCGAGTTCTTCACCCCCTCCCCTCCATTTTGATTGGTGCTCACCTGTGTTCCCCAAATACCCTCCCTATACTTCCCTGGCAGGTGAACCTCACTGTCTTGTAGTTGATCATTCAAGTCTGTCTCTATTGCTTTGGACACCTTGGGTCATGAGGATGTAGGGAATATCACCATTGCGTGTGGGACCCATTCATAGGCGTCAATAACACTTCAATGACAACATTAGGTCCGAAATAAGATTGCATACCATTTCTTATCACACAAGATTTTAAATGTGTGATTTTATTTTAGTTTTATTGTGGTCCTAGGGTTTGGACCCAGGGGCATGCTACCTCTGAGCTACACTTCCAACCCTTTTTTATTTATTTATTTTTCTTTTGAATCGGGGTCTTGCTCGGTTGTGGAGAGTCTCACTAAATCGCTGAGGTTGGCTTCAAACCTGTGATCTTCCTGTCTCAGCCTTTCAAGTACTGCTATTACAAGAGTGGACCACCATGCCCAGCTTTAAAATGTATGATTTTTGAAAGGCTTAAAAAATAGCTTTATTGAAACATAACTAACATACAATAAAATGTACACATTTAAAATGTGCAGTTCGGTGGGGACATAGGTTCACACCTGGGAACCATCACCACCACCAAGGGATTGAACATACCCTTCCTGCCCCAAAGTTTCCTCGAGTCCTTTTATAAACTAAGACGAGTTTCTGGCAGAATAGAGAATTCACAGAATCACACACTTCTGAGCCCAAGTTTCCTTCTGTGTACGATGAGAGATATTTGCTTGCAGGAATGTGCAAAGCATGCATAAAATGGTTTGATGAAACTCTGGGCAGAGTTGCCACGGAATGCTAGAAAATGAGACTGCAACAGTGGCTCCTGGCCGTTCTGAATCCTTTCGAAGTCGACTCTGAGGAATGAGCACTACTCATGGAGTCCTGAGCAGTCTCCAGGGTAAGACACAGAAATCATCTGAAACCCTGGCAGCAGCTGGGGCTTTGCCATCTGATTCCTTGCGTTCACATTCTCTCTCTCTCTCTCTCTCTCTCTCTCTCTCTCTCTCTCTCTCTCTCTCTCTCTCTCTCTTGCCAGCTGCAGGATCACAGGTGGAATGAGGATCAGCCTATAGACCAACCCCCCCCCCCCCAAGGAAACCATGGCATGACGGCCCGCAGACTGATCTCCCCGCCTCCCATCCATTCTCTGTGCCCAGTCATCCCGTGAGTCCTTAGCGAGCTCCCGATCACTCGTAGGTCGGAGTCCACATTTCCTAAGTTGTTGTGTGAAGTCGTTAGATGCCCCTGAGAGCTGTCTCCTTGCCCAGTCTGGCCTCCTTTCCCTCTATCCCCTTCCTCCCCGGGCCCCCCTTCGTCAGTGTCTCTAATTAGATCTGAGAACTGACAACTCTGGACTTGCACCCCGTTACGCTTTCTTGCAGTTCTCCCGGCCTCTGAGGCATCCCATTCCCAAATATGCATGCGCGTGACTCCCCTCCTGGACCCCTTCTTCCTGCGGGTAACCTTCGCATGTGTGTCACTCTCGGTATAATGAAACTATGGGCTCCCCGGTCACCAGTGCCTGGTTTGAATTCAGGCTCCACCATTTACACCTGTGCCAGATCTGCCTGTGCACAGACAGATAATGCTTCCCAGCTGGCTTGCAGTGAGGTGCAGCCAAGGACCTGAGCAGGAGCAGTTGAATGTCAGTAGGATGCGTGTCCCTTTGGGGACCTTCTGGGACTGACCCATAAAAACCTCCCATGCATGACCTTTTGAGGCCCTTTTCCCATTTGCCAACTAGAAGCAAAGGAGCCTAAGACTCAAGACAATGGTGGAATCGTAAGGTGAAAAGAACCTGAATCTCCTCCTTACAGAAGAGTTCCCGCCCAACATCTACCTTGGACGGTTAAGAGTGAATGAGAAATCGACTCCTAGGTGCTAAGGCAGTGTAGTAGCACCTAGCATAGCTCCTAACACATCAGCTCTGCGAGGACTTAATGGCCTTATTCCTTGGGGATAATAATAGGGCTGTGGAGAGGATCAGAGCTAACATATGTGAGGTATTGGGCACAGAGCTAGTAATACGAAGCCCCAGTATGTGTTTACCACTATTATTGCTAGTATTAGCCATCCTTTAAGTGAATGCTAAGAAGAGCAAGGCTAAACCTAGTGCTGTCGGGAGCAAACGCCGTACCTTTTGACTTCTTGCACGTAATCTGCGTTTCTGTCAAAGAGATGGGTCACGGAGTCCTTGATGGCTTCGTGCTTGAAAGTAGAAGCTGTTCCAAAGACGGTCACATTGGGGATGGTGGAACACAGCTGAGCCACAGCTTGGCCCTGGAAATGACACACAGAGAGACAAGTCACACAGAGAGCTACCCTGTTAGACGAGGTATTATACAACAAGGATCAGGGACCGCTAACAAAATGTGATACTTACCAGATACTCAATAAATCTTAATTATCTCCCCCCTCCTTAGAGGCTTATTATATCCAGAGCTAAGATTCCCAGGCTTCCAGAGAAAAGGTCAACATGAGTTTTAAATATTAAATGGTCCAGGGGGAATTACAAATGCAGTCAGGAGTGGGTGATTTTCCATCTCCTGTTCCAATAGGGTTGAAACTTAAGTAATCAGATGTAATATCATGACCATGCGTACTCACAAACCTTCTGGTCAAACTCAATTTGCTGGTAATTAAGATGCATTCTAAAACTGCCATCTTTTCCCAGCATCCCATCTGCCATTTTAAGGAGGGAAATTATTCTACCAGAGGTATCCACGATCTTCGATTCTGCCTCTCATCTTATCTGCATATCTTCATATTGGTGGATAATTGGGGCTGGCAGGTCAATTGATGGAAATGTTATCTTATCACCATTTGCAATTAAAGGCAATGTGGAGAGACTCACAGAAGGTCAGAGTTGGACGATCATCCAGATGCCTCCCTCCCTTTTTTGTTTTACAGAGGAGAGAAAGGATGTGCAAAGGTAAAAGTTGCCCTGGTTGTCGGAGGCACATCTGAGATTCCAAGCGAGGCCTCCTGACCTGAGGAGCTATCGCCATTGCCCACTGTGACCTGCTGTCTACTGACTTTGACATTTTCAGCTAAGCAGACTTTGAAGTTGCTGCCTGAAATAGACATGTCACTGGGACGTCAACATCTCAGAACCTGGGTGTGAACCCAAGACCCTAGATAGGCTATTGCTCTCTGTCTAAGAATAGCTCTGACATTTATTTAATTTTTTTTTTAAATCCCAGATTGTATAGAACAAAGAAACTTCTATCTTTCCTACTGAGCGTAAATATCAGCAACTAATGTGGCAATTCTCTAAAATCTGTTGGCCTCTTAGAAGCCATGGTTACAGCGTCATGTCCACAGGGCTTGGGCTAAACTTGTCACCATGGGGGGAGGAAGTTAGAGTTAATTCCTGTGTCCTTGAAGTCCCTCTGTCCTCTGGCCTTGAGCAATCGTGACCTTTAGTCATTTTTCAAATTCCCATTCTACAGAAGAGGCCAGCGTGTCGGGACGATTGGCATAGGCGCCCACCGAGTCCTGGACTTGAATCTGTGACTGTGACCTGGGCACCTGTCTCCACCTGGCTTTCCCAACACAGCACATTCAACTCGTGTGATCCAAACTACAACTCATGACCTTCTCCCAATGTGCTGCTCCTTGGATTCGTTTCCTAGAGTTGCTATAACCAAGTGTCACAACTGAGTGCCTAAATAATAGAAATTTCTTCTCTTGCAGTTTGGGGGCTCAGAATCCAAAATCTCAAAGCGTTAGCAGGGTTAATTCCCTCTGAGGACGCGGTGGGGGGGGGGGGAGGATCTGTCCCAGGCTTCTCTCCTTGGCTTGTAGATGGCCAGATTCTTCCTCCATCTCTTTAGATCCTTCTCTGCTAATTTCTTGTGTCCAAATTTCCCCTTCTTATTTTTGTTTTTATCTTTATTTTTATTTTTTGTGGTAGTAGTGATTGAACCTCGGGATACTCTATCTCCAAGCTAGAGCCCCAGTCCTTTTTATTTTATATTATTTTTTGTTTGTTTGTTTTGAAACAGGGTCTCACTAGGTTTCCAAGACTCTCACTAAGTGGCTGAGGCTGTCTTCAAACCTGTGATCCTCCTTTATCAGCCTCCAAGTCCTGGGATTACAGGTGTGCACTACCATGCCCAGCTTCTGCCAATTTCTTGTGTCCAAATTTCTCCTTCTTATGGAGATGCCAGTCACATGGAGTTGGGCCACTCTAATGCCCTATGTGAACTTGACTGACTCTCTAAAGACTTTGCTACAGTTTGGATCTTAAGAGTCCCCCAAAGGCCCATGTGCTGAAGGCTCGTTCCCATTGTGGCCCTACTGGGAGGTTGTGGACTCTTTAAGGGACCTACTGGGAGTTCTCAGTCACTGTGGGCATGCCCGAGAAGGAGAGATCAGGACCCCAGCCCTCTCCCTGTCTCTCTGCTTCTTGGCCATCATGAGGAGAGCCTCTTTGCTCTGCCATGAGCCCCCAGCCATGATGAGCTGCCTCACCACAGATTCATGGCCATGGGGCCAATCAAGGATGGACTGGAACCTCCAAAACAGAGCCAAACGAAACCTTTTTTTTTTTTTTTTGTGGTACTGGGGATTGAACTCAGGGGCGGTCTACCTTTGAGCTATATCCCCAGCCCTATTATTTATTCTTTATTTTTGAAACAGAGTCTCACTAAGTTGTGGAGTGCCTCACTAGGTAGCTGAGGCTGGCCACGAACCTGGATCCTCCTGTCTCAGCCTCCCAAATGCTGGGATTACAAGCATGTGCCACCATGCCTAGCTCCTTTTTTTTCCTTTATAGATCCATTCTCCTTGGGTATTATCTGTTATAGTGTTGGAAAACTGACTGACACAGACCCTAACTCCAAAACTGAGAGCCAAACTAAGCCTTATTTCTTTATACGTCTGTTTGTCACAGGTATTATTTGCTATAGTGATGGAACACTAGCACAGACTCTACCTCCAAACAAAGTCATGCTCTGAGTTACTGGGAGTTAGATAAGAAATTTTTTGTATTGGGGAGGGAGTGACATGACTCAACCCTTCATACTTCTCTTGTTTCGTTTCCTTGTGTGAACTGGACTGACTGGAATCTGGGTATCACACTATACTCCCTTTACTCCCTCCCCCACAACCAATTAGTCAGCGACTGTGTTCTTTCTTTCCCTTTCTCATCCCTCGTGACTGTCCCTTTATAGTCTGGCTTGTCCTATTTCCCCCGTGGTTTAGGACACTGCTTCTCTAATGGGTCTGGCAGCTCGAGCGCATGTCTCCTCCCGAGGAGACCACAACAGTTCTTCCCAAATGCAAAAGACTGAGCATTTCACTATCTGCCTCCCATTTTTCCAGACACCTAGCATGGCCTTCCGAGTGAAATGCACATCCTTCAGGTGATCGCTCGGGAGCCACCTTCTGCGATCTGATCCCTGGGCCTGACAAATGCCCTTCCTCCGTCTTCTCCAGTATCTCCTCCCTCCCAGTGCCTGAGATTGAGCCACTGCTCACCAGCAGTTACCAGGAGCTTGCAGGTTGGCACGTCCCACGGCCTGCTTAGAATGCACCTCGATCCTCGATCTGGGAAGGAAGCCGCGGTGCACAGAGGAGGCGCGTGCCTGGAGCCGGAGCCTGATCTGCTCCACTGCTGGCTGCCTCAGTCTCCAGCCAGGCCACACGCCAGCATCTCTGTCTCCACCTTCCATCTGTGGACAGGGATCCTATGAGCAGCCTAGGGATGCGGTGGGATTATATGACCTAACGCGTCAAAGAGCTCCAGACAGCAAAGGCTCCGAATATATTTGTTCTCGGTTATTCCAAAACCACTCTTACTACTTTCCGTGGTTCTCTCATTACTTCAGTAGTAGTGGCACGGCCACTGTTTTGCATCAGGCCCTGAGTGGGCCATGTTGTTTTAGCAGCAACTCCAGCTTTCTTGCATGCTCCCACTAACGATTAGTCCCTTACTTCCTCTTTCTTCTTCAGATCATGGTTGCTTTACCTCCCCTCAGGCATCTTATCTTCCAGGAATCTTTTCCAGCATCCTGGGCAGAGTCAGTACCTGGATTTGTGGCCCCCGTGATCCTGTGGGTCCTTCCTCTCAGACAGTGGTCACCACAGCCTTCCACGGCTGCCTGCTGGCCCTTCTGTGGGCTCCAGGAGGACAAGGACTGTGTCTCCACTGCTCAGACACAGGATCGGACACGCAGAAAGTGCTGGAGAGAAGGCAACCTTCTCTCCCTCTGTCACTGTCCACCCTTTAGTTTTGTAGAGTTATAGTAAAGCATAGGTTTTAAAAATTACATCACGCCTAATTGACACTTACTTATGGGTACGACATTTCAATACAAGTGTACAATATATAATGATCAAATCAGGGCAAATGGTGTATCTATCACCTCAGGCATGTATCCTTTATTTGTGGTGGGAATATTTTAAATCCTCTCCACTAGCTTATTTCAAATATGCAGTTCATTATTGTCAATTATAGTTATCCTACTGCTGTAAAACATTAGCTTATTCTTCCTATTCAACTGCACCCCTGAACCCATTGGCTTTCCTCTCTCCTTCCCTCCCTCCCCAAATCCTTCTCAGGTTCTGGTAACAACTATTTTGCTGCCGCCTTCTTCTTCTTCTTCTTCTTCTTCTTCTTCTTCTTCTTCTTCTTCTTCTTCTTCTTCTTCTTCTTCCTCTTCTTCTTCTTCTTCCTCTTCTTCTTTCTCTCAACCTCTCTCAACGTCTCTCTCTCTCCCTCCCTCCCTCTATCTCTCTCTCTCTCATTTTGGGATTAAACCCAGGGGCATTCTACCTCTTTGTTATTTTGAAACAAAATTGCTGAGAGTCTCTCTAAGTTGCTGAGGCTGGCCTTGAACCTTCAATCCTCTCTCTCAGCCTCCAAAGTACTAGGATTATAGACATGCACTACTGTGCCTGACTCCATATTCTATTTTCTACTTCTTTGAGATCAAGTTTTTAGCTTCCACTTATCAGTGAGATGACATGGCACTTTTCTTTCTGCCCCCCTCTTACTTCACTTAACATAACAATCTCCCGTTCCATCTATGACTGCAAATGGCAGAAGGTCATTCTTTTTAATGACTGAATAATATTCCATTTTGCACTGTACGGTACTTTCTTTATCCATCCATCCATTGATGGGCACCTCGGTTGATTCCATATCTTAGCTATTGTGAATAGAGCGGCCATAAACATGTGAGAGCAGATGTCTCTTCACACACTGATTTCATTTCCTTTGGGTGTATACCCAGTGGTGGGATTGTTGGCTCATATGGTACTTCTATTTCTAGTTTCTGAGGAGCCTCCATACTGTTTTCTGTAATAGCTGTACTAATTTACATTCCCTCCAACAGTGTATGAGAGCTCCCCTTTCTCTACTGAAGCATAGATTTAATTAACATATGCTGTCTCGGAAGCAGAATTTTACCATTTCTATTTTAAAAAGGAAGATATATGTGGTTAAAAAAATGAGAGGCCATAATTCATCTGGGTATCTGGGTTACATACACACAGCCATACACCACCAACTATGGGGATACCTCTGGGAAATATATCATTAGGTGACTTGACTTTTTTCCCCCCCGTTGGGTGTTTTGTCAACATTCTGGTATACACCTACACAAACCTAGATGATACAGGTCAAGTGCTTGACATGGTGTGTGTGTGTGTGTGTGTGTGTGTGTGTGTGTGTGTTACTAGGGATTGAACTCAAGGGCATTCTACCATTCTACCTGTGAGCTACCCCCCAGCCCTATTTTATTTTTTGCTTTGAAACAGGGTCTTGCTAGGTTGCTGAGTGTCTCTCTATGTTGCTGAGGCTGGCCTTGAACCTGAAATCCTCCTATCTCAGCCTCCCAAGAGCTGAGGTTCCAGGTGCACACCACCACGCCTGGCTCGGTCTTGATGAGGTCAAGAGCTGTAGTGAACATGAGATACATGAGATATGAGGCGGCTGCCTGAGGCACATGGCATAGTGTTTACAATAAAGCTTTTCTCCTTCTAAGTATAGGATAGCATGTACCTAAACCAGTAAAATAGTAATTTGTTATCATTACCAATTACGATGTACTGTAATTATACACTGTACTTTTTTTTTTTTTTTTTTTTGCAGTACTGGGGATTGAACTCAGGGGCATTCTACCTCCGAGATATACCCCCAGCCCTAGTTTTTTTATTCTTTATTTTGAAACCGAGTCTCACTAAGTTGCGGAGTGCCTCACTAGGTAGCTGAGGCTGGCCTCGAACCCGGATCCTCTGGTCTCAGCCTCCCGAATGCTGGGATTACA